>JBCEWE010000626.1:0-55000 GCA_039877035.1 Silurus lanzhouensis
ATATATTATATATAATATGTAATATATATATATTATAATATATATAATATATATATATATATATATATATATATATATATATATATATATATATATATATATATATATATATATATATATATATATATATATATATATATATATATATATATATATATATATATATATATATAATATATAATAATATATATATATATATATATATAATATATATAAATATATATATAAATATATATGTAAATATATATACACACAGGTTATATACACAAATGAAAGAAATGTTGGGCAGAATGTACAGTAATGACATAAAGATACATAGATAAAAATAGTGCAGATGTAATGAGTAATAGAAAAATATGTAGTATGTACATGTATAGTACAGAGGTTATATACAGTCTTTCGTTTTGTTTTGTTTTGTATTGATTAGCGGTGTAGTGTAGAGTTCAGTAGTGTGATGGTGGATGGAAAAAAGCTGAGGGGACAGATGAGAGTTCTTGAGACTTCCAAGGTTCAGTGATATTATAGTGATATTATAGTCGATGCAAAGCTGGTACCTGCAGAGGACTAAGGGTTACGGCAGAATAAACCGAAGTACATAGGGAATGAATACCGTGCCGTGCCGGAAGTAGCAGCACTGGAACACATTTCCATCAAAAGTGCAGATAAATATATGGCATATTTACAGCAAGTGATAAATATGTAAACATATTTAAAGTGAATAAATATAAGGCAGTAACAGTGCAGAGATGTGTGGACATCATTATGAAAGTACAGGAATGGTTCTTAAGGCTATGGCATTGAAGAGTAATTAGCAAGTCGAATAAACAGTCTACTATGTATAATATATATATAATATATATATATATATATATATATATATATATATATATATATATATATATATATGTGTGTGTAAATATATATATACACACAGGTTTTATACACAAATGAAAGAAATGTTGGGCAGAATGTACAGTAATGATATAAAGATACATAGATAAAAATAGTGCAGATGTAAGCAGTAATAGAAAAATATGTAGTATGTACATGTATAGTACAGAGGTTATATACAGTGTTTAGTTTTGTTTTGTTTTGTATTGATTAGCGGTGTAGTGTAGAGTTCAGTAGTGTGATGGTGAATGGAAAAAAGCTGTCCCTGAACCTGCTGGTTCTGGTGCGCAAGTTCCTGTATCTCCTTCGTGATGGAAGGAGGTTAAACTGTTTATGACTGGGATGTGAAGAGTCCTTGATAATGTTGTGAGCTCTGCGCAGACATCTGCTGTGGTGAAGGTGTTCAATGGCAGGTAGTTGGGTGCCAGTGATGCGTTGGGCGGTTTTGACCACCCTTTGCAGGGCTTTTCGTTCACTCACAGTAGAGCCTCCGTACCATACAGTGATGGAGTTGGTCAGGATGCTCTCAATGATGCAACGGTAAAAACTCGTTAAAATCCCCGGGGACAGATGAGAGTTCTTGAGACTTTTCAAGAAGTACAGGCGTTGTACTTTTGTGCTTTTTTTACCAGAGCTGACGTGTTCTGCTGCCAGGACAGATCCTCAGATATGGAACTCCCAGGAATTTAAGGCTGAGACTCGCTCTACCTTAGTTCCATCGATGTTGACAGGTAGATGTCTCCTGCTGTTGGATTTCTGAAAGTCCACAATGAGCTCTTTGGTCTTCGTGGCGTTGAGAGTCAGGTTGTTGGTGGCACACCACGCTGCTAGATTATGGATTTCTTCCCTGTAGGCCGATTCGTCATTGTTGTCAATCTGGCCGACCACGGTGGTGTCATCTGCATACTTGATGAAGATGTTGGAGTTATACAGAGGAGCACAATCGTGGGTGAACAGGGAGTAGAGCAGTGGGCTCAGAACACAGCCTGCGGTATGCCAGTGTTCAGAATGAGGGTTGAGGATACCTGGTTGCCCAACCTGACAGATTGAGGTCTGTTGGTAAGAAAGTCCAGAAACCAGCTGCAAGTGGAGGTGCAGATACCCAGTTCACTGAGCTTAGTGATCAGTACAGTGGGGAGGACTGTATTGAATGCAGAGCTAAAGTCAATGAACAGCATTCTGATGTAGGTGTTGCTTTTATCCAGGTGGGTGAGAGCAGAATGAAGAGCTGTGGAAACTGCATCCTCTGTTGACCTGTTCGGGCGATAGGCAAACTGGTATGGGTCCAGTGTAGGTGGTAGGCCCGCAGTGAGGTGATTAGGATCAGTTTCTCAAAGCACTTCATAGCAATGGGGGTGAGTGCAACTGGGTGAAAGTCATTCAGGCATTTAGCAGCTGAGTGCTTAGGCACTGGTATGATAGTAGTAGTCTTCAGGCATGTTGGTACCGTGGCTTGGGCCAGTGACAGGTTGAAAATGTCAGTAAAAACCTGTGCCAGTTGTCCAGCGCATGCTCTGAGAACACTTCCCGATATGCCATCCGAGCCAGCTGCCTTTCGTGCATCCACTCTGCTGAACACTGAATAGACGTCCGTTGTTGAGAGTGAAAGTGGGCTGTAAGCAGTAGAAGAGTCCATGGTTGTCGTGTAATGTCTTGTGCTTTAGTCGAAACGAGCAAAAAAGTGATTGAGCTCATCCGGTTGGAAGGCACTGCTGGTTGGTTGAGCTGTGAAGTTTGTAGTCTGTGATTGACTGGATGCCTTTCCACATGCGTCTGGGGTCAGAGTTGTGGAAGTGCTCTTCTATGTGAAATTTGAATGTGAGTTTTGCTTTCCTGATGCCCCTTTTCAGGTTGGCCCTGGCTCTGTTGTAGTCCTCTGCACTGCCAGATTTAAAAGCAGCATCTCTTGCTTTCAACAGGAGACGGACTTCAGAGTTCATCCAAGGCTTCTGGTTAGGAAAGCATTTCACGTGTTTGACAGTAGTGACATTGTCAATGCATGTGTTAATATGGTCCAAAACAGATGACGTGTAAGTGTCCATGTCTGTGTGAGAGTCCAGTGTTGCCTGCGAGGCAAACATATTCCAGTCAGTATCCTGAAACTGTTGCTGTAGAGAAGAAATGGCCCCCTCTGGTCATACCTTGACTGTCCTCAGAGCTGGTTTCACACGTTTGATCAGTGGTGTGTATTTGGGTAGCATGAACAAAGAGAGGTGATCAGACTGACCCAAGTGGGGGAGGGGAATGGCTGTGTATGCCCCAGGTATGTTTGTGTACACCTGGTCCAGTGTTTTGTCCCCTCTGGTAGAGCAGGAGACATTGCGGTGAAATTTTGGTAAAACAGATTTCAGGTTGGAGTGGTTGAAATCTCCAGCAACAATGATAGCTCCTTCAGGATGTGCAGACTGCTGTTTGCTGATAGCTGCATGCAGTTCCTCCATAGCTAGCTTAGCATTAGCATCCGGCGGAATGTACACTGCAGTCACAACAATGGCTGAGAATTCTCTCGGTAAATAAAAGGGTCTGCACTTAATCATCAAATACTCTAAATGAACAGAGCAATGACTTTCAGTGACAGTAGAGTCCGTGCACCATGAGTTGTTAACATAAATGCACAGACCTCCACCTCTGCGCTTACCAGAGTCCTCCGCCCGATAAACACTGCGACCCCCGAGCTCAATGGCGCTGCTGGGAATGTTGTTGTTGAGCCATGTTTCCGTAAAAATCATGACATTACATTCCTTAATCCGTTTGTGTGATGATATCCGGAGCAGCAGCTCATCCATTTTATTTGCAAGAGACCGTACATTAGCAAGGAAGATGCTTGGAATCGATGGTTGATGCGGGTTTAGCCTAAGCTTAGCCCTAATGCCGCCTCGCTTCCCCCTCCTTTGTTTACGGTCTCGCCGCCGGCGCTGTGGTCTTGTTATCGGCCGAGCTGGATCAGCGGTCCGCGGTGTTCGGGCAATTTCCCGAGGGAGTTCAAAGTCCGTTGAAAGCCCGTATCTGCACATTACATTGTGTTGCAGAACTGAAGGGGCAAGTTTAGACATTGTTAAAAGACTGTGTTATCTCTTTTGTTAAGTATGCTGTTATGTTGTTTAATTATTTTTTAATGCTTAAATGACTTCTCTCTGCCCTTTTTGTGTTATGTCCGCATGGAAGAGAACTGAAGGGGCAAGTTTACACATTGTTAAAAGACTGTGTTTTTTCTTGTCAAATTAAAATCATTGAGGAGACAACCCAAGAGCTGATGACCGTCTTTATTTCACGGAAAAAAACCCACAACGCAGTTAACACCGGTTACACTTGGTGGTGTGATCTTTTCGGGTCAACGGATCAGCGCTTCGCCGATCGCCGTGGTTGTGTGACAGCTTGTCTACCTTGCCAATGTCCTCTCCTGGTCTTCTTTATCACAACTGGATTCCCATCGGCAGCGACGACTCCATGCTCGCCGTGTGTGTGTGCACGACTATCGGCGCGTGACATCATTGAGCAAACTGGTGCATCTTAAAACAACGGTAAAGTGTTTCAGTGACTTTAATCGACTCTTATTTTTCAGGAGAACAGCTGTTCTTTGTTGATGCATAATAATCCAGAGAGACACTGTGATAAGGACTGCAAAACGATTCAGTGATCTTTGATTATCGTATCCTTTATCTGGGCAGTATATTATGAATGAATGATTTGAAATTTATTTTATATTTCTCAGGTTTTCAAAAGAAATATATATAAAAAAAAAAATGTGAGTTGTTTAGGGTTTTGCTGTTTAAAGCATATTATTTAGTGGTATTTTTTTTCCGCATGTTTTCTGTCTTTTGATTTAACATTTGAGACATGTTTGGGGATCATAGCAAAGACAATTTCAGTCCTGTGGAACAATTTAATGTCACTTTCCCATTGGGTCGGGGTGGTGGACCTGACATTAATCAGAATGCAAAGTTACCCCGCGTTGTTATGGAAGAGGGAGGGTTTAGCAATGTGGGACTGGATAATATGCACACTGTTGATTCAGCGATTGGTGCTTCAGCAGGTCCAACAGCTAGCTCCACCCTGATAAAACGCCCAGATACTGAACGTGTCATTACTCCTGAGGCATTAGGAGCATTATTTCAGATCTGGCTCAGAAAATAGGGGAAAGTATTTCAGCCAGCCTAAACCTTGCACATCAGCCCAGCCCAATACAGTCTAATCTACCTTCACATTCTCAGTCTTCTAGTGGGCGTATGGATGCTTCTAGCCTGAAAGTGATAGTTCAACAAGATTCAGCACCTCCACCATTCTTCAGGGGCAATAAAAGTGATTCATTCACTGTCCATGAGTGGGAGGACATGATGTACAGCTATTTAAACAGAATGAAATGCAAATCACATACTGATGTTTCTGATGTTATCCTGAGCAGACTGGCTGGTAAAGCAAAAGATGTGGTTAAAGTGTCCCTGCGTAGCCGCCCTGAACTAAGTGCTTGTGATCTTCCAAGCGCAGTGTTCGACATACTGAAACACAACTTCAGTGAGTTAGCTTATTCCAACATGCCTATGGCTGATTTCTATAATACTGTCCAAGGGCTAATGAAACTCAAATGGATTATTGGATAAGGCTTAACAAAGCCATTGATGTTGCTGACGAGTGTCTGCGCAGACGCAACAAAAGTGTTGAGTATCCCGCAGCTGAGGCTGTCATGATGTTTATTTCACATTGCCCAGATCCAAATCTTGCTATGTCTTTTCAGTTTAAACCTGCTGAGAAGTGGAGTGCTGCAGAGGTCCAGGAGCGGTTGGATAGTTATCAGAGGGATTTCAAAAGAGTGTCTTCGAGAACGCCACTTGCACTTATCCACGTCCAAACTGGTCCAGGTGGACAAAACTTCAGACTTCAGAAATAACTCAAGCTCAGCATGTAGGGTCTGTAGATCCAATCATCACACTACTTACATGCATTGTAGATGTCAAAGACTGTGTCATCACTGTCTCAGCCCAGGCCACTTCAAGAGTGGCTGTCCTAAAGCAGCATGCCCTGCGACTCCCTCAGATACTGCTCAGTTAAACTAAATGTGATGAGAGGGGTAGCATGGGCGATTTTACACCCCCCTTCACAGAAGAGACAGATGTGCAGAATGTATTTGTGAACAGCTGCAGGCTATTGCCAGAAGACAAAACTGTTTTATATGTGAGGTCTCAGAGAGTTGATGAGGCAACTGAGTTGTTTTATGCTCCTGTGTCAGTATGTGGCCATTACACATTAAAGGGGTTACTGGATTCTGGTAGTATGTCCTGCACACTTAGCGAAGAGGGTGAGTCCAAGCTGCGGTCTAATGGTCTTCTCTGCATCCCCAAGCGACAACAGGTAATGTGGTCCTAGTTGGCTGTGGTGGCTTACAATTCAGCCAAAGTGTATTTACGACATGGAAATTGAGGTCTATGGATTTAAGTTTGTCGTTCCAACTCTTGTGATGACTGGACAGAGAGACGAGTTCATAATTGGAAGCAATGTAATCAAATGCATTCTGCAGAAGATGAAATCTTATGACAAGTATTGGGAGCTCGTCTCTTGTAACAACGGTAATCCTGGCACAGGGTTTAAGTAGAACCTACATTTACGTTCCTAATTCGAATGCCCATGACATGGCCTCATCCTCTTGCCCTGCACAGTTGTTGAAAGACTGTGGTCTAATGGACGTTGACATCGAAGGATGTGAAGTTTCCGAAGTGTGGAAGAGAAAACTAGCAGACCTTATTTCATCTTACAATGATGTTTTCTTCAAGGATAAGTTGGATTGTAGACAGACAAAGGACTTTGTGCATAGGATCCATCTTTTTGATTAGCGCCAGTTCCGTCTGCCCTGTCACCGTATTCCTCCTGCCCACTACCAAAAATTGAGAGAAGTATTGTCAGAGATGGAGGAGAAAGGCAAAATCAGCATGTCCATCAGTGAGTATGCATCGCCCTTAGTGATGGTCTGGAAGAAGGATGGTAATCTAGGGGTCTGCACTGATTTTCGCTGGCTCAATGCTAAAACCATCAAAGACGCCCACCCTTTGCCACATCAGGCTGACTGTCTTGCAGCTTTGGGAGGTAATGCGTTTTTCTGTACCATGGACTTGCCTTCGGGATTTTACAACATTCCATCTCCATGGTCTGACAAGGCGATACAATGATGTCACTGATGGGTTTATACGGGTATAACGGCCTCCCTCAGCCCGGGTCTTTCATGCACATAATGCTCAGCATTTTTGGTGACCTTAACTTTTCCAGTCTTCTCTGCTACCTTGATGACTTGCTGGTCTTTGCCCCATCCGAGCAGGAAGCATTAAGGTGCTTGGAGAGATCTGAAGCTAGCTCCTAAAAAGTGTCACTTTAAAAAAAAAATCTGTTATGTTTCTAGGCCATGTGATAGATGGTGCTGGTGTTTCAGTCCATAGGAGAAAGTAAAAGTCATCTCTGCTTTCCAAAAGGCTGATTTAATAAAGGACGACGGAATCACGCCTTCACCAAAAAACTCAGATCGTTTCTTGGTATGGTCTTGTACTACCAGACATTTATCCCAAAGTGTTCTGGAATTGCTAGACCTTTATTCAACTTAACGGCTGGCCAGAAACATTTGGTGAAAGGTTTCTATTTGTAAAAGAGCGGCCACTTTTCGGGAGCTAAAGCCCCAGGACTTGTGCACAGCCTGTGCTGTGGCTTTTGAAGAATTTAAAAGGGCCCTTGTTGATAGTGTAGTGTTGGCTCATCCAGATTTTGAACGTCCTTTCCTGCTTTGCAAGGATGCTTCATTAGATGGTTTAGGTGCCGTACTCTCAGATCCCTGCTGGTAAAGACAAGGTGAGACCGATAGCGTTTGCTAGCAAGGCCTTGAGTCGCAGCCAATCTAAATATCCGGCACACAGATTAGAGTTCTTGGCTCTTAAGTGGGCAGTGTGTGACAGTTCAGCCATGGCCTCAAGGGCCATGAATTTACTATGTAGACGGATAATAATCCACTTACGTACATTATGACCAAGCCGAATTTGGATGCTTGCGAGCAGCGCTGGGTCTCAAAACTCGCTCCATAGTCTTTTGAGATTAAATATGTTCCTGGAAAACTTAACGTTGTAGCAGACGCGCTCAGTAGGGATCCGTGTGTCAGGCCGGTGAGTCAGCGACTTTTGTCAGAACCCTATTCTGAATTGCTAAGACAAGTACACAGTGTTAAGGATGGAAATGTGCAAAAAGTGTTCAGATTCACCTGTCAACCGCAGTCCTTGAGGTCAGATGCATTTGACGTTGGTCTAGATGTTTCAATGTCTACCACTGATGTGTCTTCCATTCTGTCCTTCTGTGATGAATGGGAAACAGGAACTGAATGTTGAGCTACATCATTCGCTAAACATTTGAACTCTTTAATCAGTGGTGATGAAGACGTGTTTCATTCCCTTTCACAGACTGACTTGCGAGAACATCAGCATAAAGACCCGTGTGTTTTGCAGATTCTGAAACAATGGGACAAACTTTCAGTGCTTGATGAAATCCTGTACAGAGCTGGTAAAGACCCCCTTACCAAGTACAAGAGATTTCAGTTCATTCTGCCCGAATCTTTAAAACATCAAGCACTCACTGGTGTCCACGACTTGGCTGGCCATCAGGGGCAGCCACGCACTGTGTCTTTGGCCCCTTCAGAGGTTTTTCTGGCCCAATATGGAGCGTGACGTGCGGGATTATGTAAAGAAATGCCCAAGGTGTGTCCTCAGCAAAACTCCGGAGCCAGCAGCGAGAGCCTTTTTTGGAAAGTATTAAGACCACAACCCCATTGGAGCTCGTCTGCATTGATATCTGATCTGCTGAGGATAGAAACAATAAATCTGTGGATGTTTTAGTGATCACAGATCACTTCACAAAGCTGGCACATGCATTCCCATGTCAGGACCAGACGGTGAAAAGAGTGGCCACGAAACTGCGGGACAACTTTTTCTGTGTCTATGGGTTTCCCTAATGCATCCATTCTGACCAAGGGGCTACATTCAAAAGTGAGCTGCTTGAACTGGCTGGGATTGACAAATCTAGAACAACCCCCTACCAACCGATGGGGAATGGTGGTACTGAGCGGTTCAACAGGACATTGGGCAGTATGCTGAGGTCCCCTCCATCTAAGCTGAGGTGGCCACAATTGGTACAGACCATGACTTTTGTGTACAACTGTACAGTGCACGAAACAACTGGGTTCGCCCCTTTTTATCTGATGTTTGGTAGGGTGCCAAGGCTGCCAGTTGACCTCATGTTTCATAGTATTCTGCTGGACAAGTCGGTTTGTGACTATGATCAATATGTCAAATCACTCATTGATGATCTTCAAACTGCAATGACATTAGCACAGCAGTATTCCGTTCTGGAACAAAAACATCAGTCCAACCAATACAACAAAAGAAATAAAGGCCTACCTCTTGCTATTGATAATCAGGTGTTTGTGGCTAACAAGAGATGTAGAGGGAAACGGAAGCTTGCTGACAGATGGAATCCAGTTGTGTACACTGTTGTTGCCTCAAAGCCTTCCATACATGTTTATAAGATCCGTGACAGGGCTGGTAATGAACAAACAGTACATTTAATTTTGCAAGTTAACTTTCTCCCTTTGCCTGAACAGTATTTTTTTTTTTTTTTTTTTTTAATTTATTGTCAAAAATAATTTCTATTGTTATTGCTAAGATTTGTGTATTTACTAGAGTTTTTTGTGTGGATTTTGAACAATTACTGGAAAACACACCAATCTGGCAACACTGTTCCTTTATAAATGGCCATTTATAAATGGCTAAGGTATTAAAGTGCTACTGTCATTTTGGTAATTTAAAACACACAATTTCCAAATATGTACAATCTCCTATATTTCCTTGCATGATTAAATGTGGAAAACCAAATAAACAAACTTGAATGTAATCAGCTATCTTAGCCTGCCTATACACATTTGGTGCAGCAAGTTATATTTTTATAATGTCTGCTGTGATTTACTGCATCACGAAACTGCTACCTCTCACTTCTACACCTTCTAAACACAACTTCTTGACCTGATTGAACAGTTTTCGTTCCGTAAATTGTAGGGATTGTTACCAATTATATTAATGAACTGTTCTACTTACCGAGTGGAAAATAGCAATGGAGCATATAAATGACGTTAGCGCCACTGATACATTTATTAATAAATAAATAAATAAATAAATAAATAAATAAATAAATAAATAAAGAAGAAAAGTCCTTATAAATAAATAAATAAGAAAAGTCCTAATAAATAAATAAATAAATAATAAAACGTGGTGAGGGAAGACATGCAGGTAGTCAAGCAGTTTTAGAGATAGAACATGTGGAAGAAAAAACATGAACTGGATTGAGTAAGCCTCCCATAATTAATTTATAGCAAGCTATTTTTTTTTATTCTTATTTATCGTAGTTCATAACACAAAACGGACTGCAGTCTGATTCCCCAACACGTCAAATTTCAACGCCGCAGATTCCGGTTCAGAGATCTACAGAAGTCTGTGGGAATCCCTGCACGTTGAAAAATGATGCTAAAGGGATACCCAGTGCGTCCAAATGTGACTCCAGGGGATCCTGACCAAACGTCCATATGTGACGAGTTGAGAGTGAGAACGTGTTGGATAATCAGGGCACGCAAGGCCGAACAAATCTACTCGGGCCTAAACCACCTCAAGGGCCCTGGGAAAACCTACCATTGGATTGGACCAAATCATCTCTTTCTTGGAGGCACAGATTCAAATAAAATTTGCAGATGGAGACATTGTTATGAATGGTGTCTTTGTTAAACAAAATGCCCCTAGATGGCACAGGCCATATGAAATTAAAGCTGTTTGCAACAGCTGTGTGGCCGTGACCATCAGAGGAAAGATGAGATGGTATCACATGGCTCAATGCAAACTGTTCAAAGGTTTATTAAATTAGCTGTGATATTTGTTATATCTAGTCTCAGGACAGTAAAAGCATCCCATGGATGCCAGATGTCCGAACAGTGTCAGGTCCCAAAATGAAAACATTATCAAAGCGGTTAGATCTGAAGCTCAAGCGCTTCTCGCAATCAGTTATACAATTTTTAATTAGACGCGTACCATCGAGCATGACTTAGCCTGAAGAACTTATGCACAAGATCTTTTTACTGTAGCACGACTTGAAATTTTAGATCTACATCTCCATAAGACACCTAGGCATGTCTTAAATGATCTTATTTAAATTTTAAATTTGCATAGATGGCTTACATCAGAAAAAATGAAAGAAATCAATTATTCTGAACTTTTGTCAACATTAATGATGTATACTGACAATGAGTGTTCTGGCAGCATTAGGTTTTTTGATTTCTTTTCTTTAATGCACCCAGATCAGGTATATTTAAATTCCACCAGCATACGATCTATTGGCATTGTAGTAAAAGATAAAATCGTTAAATGGGACCACCTTACCACTGAGATCTTTTTTACAACTCGCACCTGAAACATCTAGCTATAGCACAGTATGTCTACACCTGGTGGGATTGGGTAACTTGTAAGTGTGCCATTAGTACAGATTGATGAAAAACTGTAAAAGATGAACATATTAGTTGTAGAAAGTCCCAATTCATCAGAAACCTATCAACACCAACATGTTTGTCCAAGCCGTGTGTGTGCTGTAATGAATGAGCTTCAAAGAAGCTAAAATTGCGATTTCGCAAGTCTCAGCCTCGTAGGACGAAAGGAAAACGTTTTTTTAAACCATTTTATATTTGCACATATCGCATGTTCTTGACCACAATATTTTTACATGTTTATGATTAGATAGGACATAATTAATCATGTTTTCACTAAAATAGCACTTTTTTCGTAAACATATGATAGTTATTATGAAAATATAAATTTCGATATTCATGATCAAAATTTGATGAAAAACTGTAAAAAGTGAACATATCAGTTGAAGAAAGTTAAAATTCATCAAAACTTATAAACACGTTTGTCCAGCCGTGTGTGTGCGTAATGAATAAGCTTAATAGAAGCTGAATTGCGATTCCGCAAGTCTCAGCCTCGTAGGACGAAAGGAAAACGGTTTTTTGAACCATGTATATTGCAATATCGCATGCACTTGACCACAATATTTATACATGTTTACGATGAGATAGGACAAATAATTATTTTTGTCTAAAATAGCATGTTTTTTGTAAAAATATGATAGTTATTATGAAAATATGAATTTTCATATTCATGATCAAAATTTTATGAAAAACTGTAAAAAGTGAACATATCAGTTGTAGAAAGTCACAATTCATCAGAAACCTATCGCACATATCGCATGCACTTGACCACAATATTTATACATGTTTATGATGAGATAGGACAAAATAAATCTTTTTTAGCCTAAAATAGCATGTTTTTTGTAAAAATATGATAGTTATTATGAAAATATGAATTTTCATATTCATGATTAAAATTTAATGAAAAACTGTAAAAAGTGAACATATCAGTTGTAGAAAGTCACAATTCATCAGAAACCTTTTAACAGCACATGTTTATCCCAGCCGTAATGAATGAGCTTCCTAGAAGCTGAAATAGCGATTCCGCAAGTCTCAGCCTCGTAGGACGAAAGGAAAACGGTTTTTTGAACCATGTTATATTTGCAAAACTCGCATGCACTTGACCACAATATTTTTACATGTTTAGATGAGATAGGACAAAATAAATTTTTTTGTCTAAATAGCATGTTTTTTGTAAAAATATGATAGTTATTATGAAAATATGAATTTTCATATTCATGATCAAAATTTGATGAAAACTGTAAAAAGTGAACATATCAGTTGTAGAAAGTCACAATTCATCAGAAACCTTTAACAGCACATGTTTTCCCAGCCGTGTGTGTGCCGTAATGAATGAGCTTCCTAGAAGCTGAAATTGCGATTCCGCAAGTCTCAGCCTCGTAGGACGAAAGGAAAACGGTTTTTTGAACCATTTATATTGCACATATCGCATGCACTTGACCACAATATTTATACATGTTTATGATGAGATAGGACAAAATAAATCTTTTTTGCCTAAAATAGCATTTTTTTTTTGTAAAAATAATAATAGTTATTATGAAAATATGAATTTTCATATTCATGATCAAAATTTAATGAAAAACTGTAAAAAGTGAACATATCAGTTGTAGAGAGTCACAATTCATCAGAAACCTTTTTAACAGCACATGTTTTTCCCAGCCGTGTGTGTGCCGTAATGAGTGAGCTTCCTAGAAGCTGAAATTGCGAATCCGCAGGTCTCAGCCTCGTAGGACGAAAGGAAAACGGTTTTTTGAAACATGTTATATTTGCACATATCGCATGTTTTTGACCACAATATTTTACATGTTTATGATTAGATAGGACAAATAAATCATGTTTTACTAAATAGCATGTTTTTGTAAAATATGATAGTTATTATGAAAATATGAATTTCATATTCATGATCAAAATTTGATGAAAAACTGTAAAAAGTGAACATATCAGTTGTAGAAAGTCACAATTCATCAAAAACTTATAACAGCACATGTTTGTCCAGCCGTGTGTGTGCCGTAATGAATGAGCTTTCTAGAAGCTGAAATTGCGATTCCGCAAGTCTCAGCCTCGTAGGACGAAAGGAAAACGGTTTTTTGAACCATGTAATATTGCACATATCGCATGCACTTGACCACAATATTTATACATTTTTACGATGAGATAGGACAAAATAAATTTTTTTGCTAAAATAGCATGTTTTTGTAAAAATATGATAGTTATTATGAAAATATGAATTTTCATATTCATGATCAAAATTTAATGAAAAACTGTAAAAAGTGAAAATATCAGTTGTAGAAAGTCACAATTCATCAGAAACCTATAACAGCACATGTTTCTCCCAGCCGTGTGTGTGCCGTAATGAATGAGCTTCCTAGAAGCTGAAATTGCGATTCCGCAAGTCTCAGCCTCGTAGGACGAAAGGAAAACGGTTTTTTGAACCATGTTATATTGCAAAATCGCATGCACTTGACCACAATATTTTTACATGTTTATGATCAGATAGGACAAAATAAATCTTTTTTACCTAAATAGCATGTTTTTAGTAAAAATATGATAGTTATTATGAAAAATGAATTTTCATATTCATGATCAAAATTTAATGAAAAACTGTAAAAAGTGAAAATATCAGTTGTAGAAAGTCACAATTCATCAGAAACCTTTTAACAGCACATGTTTGTCCCAGCCGTGTGTGTGCCGTAATGAATGAGCTTCCTAGAAGCTGAAATAGCGATTCCGCAAGTCTCAGCCTCGTAGGACGAAAGGAAAACGGTTTTTTGAACCATGTTATATTGCACATATCGCATGCACTTGACCACAATATTTATACATGTTTATGATGAGATAGGACAAAATAAATCTTTTTTAGCCTAAAATAGCATGTTTTTTGTAAAAAATATGATAGTTATTATGAAAATATGAATTTTCATATTCATGATCAAAATTTAATGAAAAACTGTAAAAAGTGAACATATCAGTTGTAGAAAGTCACAATTCATCAGAAACCTATTTAACAGCACATGTTTGTCCCAGCCGTGTGTGTGCCGTAATGAATGAGCTTCCTAGAAGCTGAAATTGCGATTCCGCAAGTCTCAGCCTCGTAGGACGAAAGGAAAACGGTTTTTTGAACCATGTTATATTTGCAAAAATCGCATGCACTTGACCACAATATTTATACATGTTTATGATGAGATAGGACAAAATAAATATTTTTTAGCCTAATATAGCATGTTTTTTGTAAAAATATGATAGTTATTATGAAAATATGAATTTTCATATTCATGATCAAATTTGATGAAAAACTGTAAAAAGGGAACATATCAGTTGTAGAAAGTCACAATTCATAAAAACACTATTATACCAAGGTGCAGGTGCTTTTTTAACCGGATGGGGGCAACGGTGTCTATTGTGCTAGTGAGGATAAGGTCTATGTTGTTAGTGATTTCATCAAGATTATTAGCAGTTATGGGTTTAGTGAGAAATTGAGATAAATCAGGCAGGTTATTTATGAACTGTCCTTAGTGGTTGGAACAATAGTCCTACCAAGTCGATAACGTGGTGCAACACGGCTAATCTGCTCTACCGGTAGTGTGTACAGTTGAGGTAATGGTCTGTGATGTCATCACTCTGAGGTAAAATATCTATATTAGTGACGTCTGCTCCGTGGATATATTAAGTCTAATGTGTGGTTAAAGCGATGAGTTGGTCCGGTGACGTTTTGTTTAACTCCAAAAGAATTTAATAAGTCAACAAATGATAATCCTAGAGCATCGTTTACATCATCTACATGAATATTAAAATCTCCTACAAGCAGCACTTTATCAAAATTGATCAAGAGTCTGATAGAAAAAAAGCAAACTCTTGAAGAAAATCAGCGTAGGCCCTGGGGGTCTGTACACCGGTGACCAGAGCAGGTTTTCTATTATGTCTGAAAATACAACTTTAAGAACGAGCACTTCAAATGATTTAAAGCTGAATCCTAACATCTGACTAACATTAAGAGAGGCATATAAATGGTTCCTCACCCCCCCCCACGACCAGTCTGACGCGGCTATTGCTTATAAACATATCCTGACGGTGTCGACTCGTTTAGACCCATATAATCACCTGTTTAATCCAGGTCTCAGTAAGACAGAGTGCATCGAGATTATTCTCTGTGATCATCTCATTATAATCATGCTTTGGGTGCAAGTGATCTAATGTTTAAAAGACCAAACTTAAAACTTTTTGGTGTTTGTTTATTGGCATTTTTCAGTTTTAACTTCAATGAGATTATTTCTGGATCTTGTGTATTTAATTCTTGGTTTTGCTACACGAGGAATAGATACCGGTTTCTATAAACTGCAGGGCTGGAAGATGTTGTGTCCAGGGTTGGAAGGGTCATTAAAGATTTTTCTGCCCGGTTTCTGGTTTCTTGTATGGTACAAGTCCTGGAGAGTGGGCAGGGGGCACCAATGATTTTTTCTGCTGTTTTAACTGTTTTCTGCCAGTCTGTTTCTGTCAGATTCAGTGACTGCAGTGTAAAACCGCATCAACAGACTGTACTTCCTTAATTGACGTAGAAAGTACATCCTCTGCTGGGCCTTTTTCAGAATCGAGTTTATGTTGCATTCCCATTTCAGGTCTTGGAAATGTAGTGTCCAGAAACTTGAAGTTCTCCACAGATGACACAGGGATTTGGATATTGTGAGGGGAGTATGTAGAAGGGTGTTTCCTAAAGTCCACTATCATCTCCACAGTTTTGAGTGTGTTTAGATCAAGGTTGTTCTGACTGCACCATAGCACCAGCTGCTCCACCTCCTGCTCATATGAGTCCGATGAGCGTGTGTCATCTGCAAATTTCAGAGTTTGACAGTTGGTCACTTAATGTGCAGTCATTCGTATAAAGGGAGAATAGCAGTGGGAAAAGGACACACCCCTGAGGAGCACCAGTGCTGACTGTCCGAATACCGGAGGTAACACTGTCGGAACTCAGAGCCCGTCTCCGAGGCGACACATCGAGGGTGGATTCTTTACTCAGAGGATTCCTAATAATGCTCAGCCAATTCTAGAAAAACTAATATAATAGACACAAACTGCCAATGAAGGATCCTCGGTCTCGGATGAGTAAAAGAAAAACTTCTTTATTCCATGCACGTTCCAATGAGCTAAATAGAAGGTGGCTACTTCACATCAAATGAACAGCACATCAAAATGATGGAGCACGCCAAAGTGAAGAAGTACACTGACTGTCGTTTCACGCTCGTATTTATACCCTGTAGCCACCGTATCTTCTATTTTTTTTTTTATTTCTTCACCTTGAGTAATTCCCTTATTTCCAATCTTGCCCTCTTTTTTTCAATTCCCCTTATCTTTGGCCTTGGTGTTCATTCCTCCAAACAACACCATATTTGGAGTTCCTGTTTTTCCAATTACCCTTATTTCGGTCTTATAATTTATATATAAAAAAAAAATATAAGTGAATATAAAGCCCTTATTTTCTCTGAATCCAACCATACGTTGCTTCAGTCTTTCAAGTGAACAACCATTTTTGCGGCCTATTTGTCTTCCTGCATCTGCAATGGTAAGTGTTATGCTTTATTCTTTTTATAATGCTGTTTGCTATTCTACTTTTATTGAATTGAGTTATATCAGTGTATTAGATTGCCTGTATACATGTGCTTGATTATATTACTTTAATTTGATTATGCACGTGCCCAGGTTATATTTTAATTGTGCATTCTGAACTGATTGTTACATAGTGTATAGAATCTTCTCTTGAATGTGTGTTATCCTTTGCCTGCGCCTAGCAGTCACCGTGATTTTACCCTGTTTAACATCTTATCTCTTTTGGTCTCTTTTGCTCAGCTCCACCACGCAAATGTCTGGAATGTCTCCGATGGGTGTTCTTCGCAGACAATACCGCCAGTTCCAGCTCTCCTCACTTGCTGCTGAGCTTGCTCATTTCTTGAACAACTCTCTGGCCTAACTGTTCCAGCGAATCCCTATCTGCCTCCTCGCATAGTGCAGAGCACCTCTACGCCGACATGGGCACACAGACCTCTCCTGATCTCTCTGCTACTCGCAATCGACAGCCCCGAGCTTATGATGACAACTGCAGTGAAGGCTCCTGTCCCCACCATTTTCTCCCTATCCCTCACACTGGTCTCCCACTGATTATTCCCCTACGTCTCCCTTGCTCTCCAAGCCACCGTGCTCCTGTCCTTCACCCGGCCTTGGGCCAAGCTACTTCTTCATGTCTCCTGCAGCTGCAGTAGCCCACCCACCTTGTTATCCCAATAAAATGCTTAAACACCCTCAAGGTCGTTTCTGTCCTTTTTTTTTTTTTTTTTTTTTTTGTCTATTCCACACACTTATAACATCAGTCAGACTCTATCCTACTCTCACACATGTAAATACCTTATTATTACTATTTTACTTATACTTGGTGTAAATGAAGGCTTGATTAACATACAGGTTAATAGGTTTTATCAACCTACTTCTATTGTATCTAATAAGTTCTACATTGGATTTAGGTTAATTTTTTTGTTGGATTAATGTTAGTTTGATTATAGCACACGCTAGATAAGGTTGATTAAAGTTATTTTCTCGACATTACTCCCCCCTCTGAGACTTTATAGTCTCACATTCCGCTTTCTTCCGTGATAACCTTTTATCAATCATACATGTTGTGTAATACAGCTGTATGACAAAGTAAAAAGTCTTTTGAGTTCTTTGGCACATGTTGTTTTCTTCTGACCCAGATACTTTGCGTATCGCAGTGGGTCTTGTTGGAGCCCTGGAAAAGGTTACTAGCACCTTACCAGGTACTCGTGTGTTTATTTCCACGGGAAGGAAAAAAAATCCATTACGGCTTAATATCCCTGGTAATCAAAAGTAAAATAATCGCAAGTACACAATATAAACAATCTCCCAAAAAGTCCATTTGGTCAGGAAGCCTAAAAATATACTTTAACTCAATAAAAGAGGAATCTAGTACCCATGAATACACGGAGGCTATCAAAACCAGTGTTAGTAATCAAATTCAGTGATAATATTATGAATAATATTCAGTGTAAGACTACAACATACTTAGACTCCGTGTAATAAAGTGAACAAAAATCGAAACTTCATTTAAAAAATTAAACAAACATTTAAAAAATGAAACAAACCAGAAATCAAACGGAAATAAAAAAAATGAAATGCCAAATCAAAAGATCGACAAAGATCGATATTACTCCGATGCCAAATCAAAAGATCGACAAAGATCGACATTAGGCACGGCCATTGCTGTGAGGGTGGGAGTAATCACAACATTGATGAACTAGGAGTGGGCGAAAAACCCTGTAGACAGTCAAGTGCCAGGGAAAATTCCCACTCTGCCCGCCAGTGGCGCGACAGTGGATTCACCACCAAGGTCATCCTTCTTCGTGATTGTACATGCAGCTAAATATGAGACACGTGAAAAAAGAATGAAAATGAAAACAAAACAATATAGTCCGCATAAATGTGGTAGGGCTATGGAACAGGCGACAACGCTTAATCCATTGTGGTAAGGGAGCGGATATACGGCGACCAGTTCGTAATGCAAACCACACAGCGTTGACCATTTAAGGCGAGAATGTCTACCTCGTGTCGAGATTACTTCTGAGTCTATAGCGCATGTGGCATCCGCGAACAAGGATCGGACGACAGTGCCAATCCCGATGCTTTGCTGGTTCCGTCGCCCATAGAACATAGCCACCTAAGGTAATGGTGTAGTAAGTTACAGTAGTGCGTTGCATGACGAAGGTTGTGAGCAGGAAACTGTGGGTGCTTGGGGCTCTTGTTGAGAAAGAAAGAACCCCAAAAGACTCGGCCAGGGAGAAGACACGGGTGACACGGGTGACCAGCTGGAGTCCACCAGGAAAATCATAGACTGAGTTCTGAATGGAGTCTAACCACATACCCTCCGGAGAAAACATGTTAGCATGGCGAATAATGGCGGTCACTGGTCTACGCTGGTCCTCATCTGTTACCCAAGCAAATTCATCCCTTCGTGGAGGAAAACCGAACCAATCACGGGGTTCATCATAGCACCGGTCACCCAACGGACAGTCGTCACGGCCCTGGCACCACAAGCAATGTGTCTGACGGTCAAAGGCGAGGGCATCACATGCATCACAGGGACCCCCTGAATGTATCGAAGTCAAATCGATATCCCTCATTACACGTGTCAGCGAATGCACACACGCCAGGAAACAGCCGCAGATTCGGCTGTAGCCACCTGGGTTCACCAGCGGCCATGTTCCTGCACACAACATGAAGAACTCACAACAACAACATGGTTCATACAACATAATTAAGACAGCAAGCATCTGAAGCAGTTTTCATGAAGGTGGGAAATATAGAAGTAAGACTCAGTGGGCATGTCATCACTATCAAGATCAGTAATCAAACACAGATAGATAGATGGCTAGATATATATATATATATATATATATATATATATATATATATATATATATATATATATATATATATACAGTGGAACCCGGTTATGTCGATGTCCTAGGGGGTCGCCAAAAAGCTTTGAGATAACCGATGATCGAGATAAACGAAAATCAAAATGGCGGCAATACATTAACGTGCTTGAAATTTCTTTATGTACATGATGTGCGTTAATAAATGAAAATGTGCATGCACGTGTTTTTGAAGGTTTTTTTTTACACAATTGCCGCGATTTGTTTGATGAAGGCATGCTATAAAAATACATACAGTACATGTTTATCTGTCAGGAATCCACCTGCCACGCCCCCTTCGGCGCCCCCTTCGGCGTGGCAGGTGCTTTCTCGGCCGCTTTCTCTGAAGCTCCCGGCTTCAATCGCGCACATATGGTGCTTTTTTAGCATCATCACCAGCTCCTATTTAAACTTCCACACTCTCACCGTCCGTTATTGTTGGTATATGTTGGTTCACGGTGGTCGTTGTTATCGCTCATGCGTATCCCGGTACGTGCCTTCCCACCGGCACTCTCTCAACGGCTGCTCTTTTTTTCCCAAAGCGCAAATTTTTCCCCCCTTGTGCTCGAGATATCAGGGTTCGGCGACATAAAAAAGGTCGACATAACCGATTAAAAAATGCTTAGACAAAGCGAGAATTTGGCGGTTCCACTTAAAAAACGTCGACTTAATAGGGTTGTCGAGGTAACCCGGGGTCGAGATAACCGGGTTCCACTGTGTGTATATATATATATATATATATATATATATATATATATATATATATATATATATATATATATATATGTATAATATAATAATGGCAAGTGTAGTTCCAATACGCACCAGTCCCGCCAACCAGCTTAAAGAAAAAAGCCAACTTAGCCAACTGGAAAGCGCAGATTCCTTTGCATTATTGGAGACCATCTCATCACAAGCTTTCACCATACGGTGTAGTAGAGCATGTAGCGGACCTGCAGAGCCAGTGTGAAGAGGAATAACCATGCAACAGTCCTCCCCAATAAGATGGCATACACCTTGGTCTGGGCCAAGCATTTTGTCAATCGCGAACCTATTCTGCACAGCCATTAATGTGGTGGCATGGAGTTGTTCTGATATCAGTTTCAAGGCTTCAATTGTGTGATTGATAAAACGTTGTTGGTTGTACCAAATATAATTTATCCAGGCCATATTACGATCTATCTGGATCCAAGGGAGAAACATTGTCAATGCCTTGGAGACGCCCTTGTCTAGAGCAGCAAACTCAACCGGAACTCCTACTGGTGTGCCCTTCCAACTAATAGTGATCTGAGGATCCGGGCCCCATGAGGGTAATCTAGATTCATTCGTGATCGTTAGATACTTGTCCCTATAGTTGTCCATGACACTAGATAAAATGGTTTTCGCAATGTTACCCATTGGAGCGCTTTGACGTAGCCTTGACCTAAACAGGCCATTCAAACGGGTCTCATTTACCGCCATTACAATGAGACGTCCTTCTAGAACTACTGGTGCACAGCGACCATGCCACAGGTTAGGTAGAACCTGCAGCACTTCATTTCCACCACAGAACCAAAATATGTCCGCTAGGGCAGTGTGCCCATTCTCAAGCTTGGGACATGAAACTACTATGTCTATGTGCTTTAGTGTCCCACCTTTGTATGGAGGAATTACAAGACAGTCTTAAGTTAAGTATGTGGAATGCTGCATCAATCTGTTGGTCACATGCCTCATCAGGTAGCGAACCTACAGTAACTACTCCACTTGCGCGAATGCACGACGGGAAAGTTTGTCCTGGATGCATAATCACCTGTAAATCATCATTACTAAGCGTAGTCAGGGGCTGATATTCACATGCAGAACTACTTGAGCGCATCCATTTGGCTCCATAATTAACAGCAGCTGAACCTAATAGACATATAGCTGGACAGAGATGAGTGATGTCATAGGGTGCTTTATCACATGCCTCTAACCCTAGAGGTTACAAGAGATACAATACATAACACGAGGTGGGCGACGAGATCTTCTGTCGCATACAATACATGTAGAGTGGGGCACTGCTGCACGGCCTGAATCTACCAACCATTGTCTATACAGGTTAACGGTTTGGCTGAATGTTTGTAGCTTCAGCATATCGCTTTACTGATGTTACGTTGAACCTTTCCGCACATTTGAAACAGGTTGGGGCTTTTGGATTAGAGGGATAGTTGGGGTTCTTATATCTAAAGCTAAGTTGTATTCTAGGTAAGTTCATCCCTAGATTCTACGGAGGTTCTTTCGAACGTGCCATGCGGGATCCCTACTTGGGGAAAACCATAAAACCATAAAAGCGTGACAGCAACGCAACTGCGGGTGCCTGTCATACGAGATACAACTCTGAGGGTACTCCTGTGACCACTATAATGTCTGTTCCTTTATCCGTGTCGGTCATTCGAGCCTCAAGTCTCATCTCGTATTCAGAAGTGTCTGTTGTCTCTGTAGAGTTGCGAGGATGAACTAGGGACATAGTATATGTTGTAAATATGTGTTTTGCAGTTACAGGAAAGTATGGTAGAACCTTGGTGTTATTTAAAACGCCCAGTGCACACCGGAACTGTTCTGCAAGCACGTTTCTTGCCGAATATTCAGAAACCTTAGTAGCTTCTGCTGAAGTGAGACTGGTTTTAGCGTGGTGATCTAGGGACCATAGGGGTTTAGATCTCTTGTATCTGTGTTTGGACATGTTGCGACTTTCTGGCTGCAGGCTGAGAGCAGTTATTTAGAGAAATATTAGACACAGGGACTGATACATCTGTTGGATCATGTGGATGTTGGTTAAGGGAAATGTAAGTGCAAATAAACCATACTACTAAAGCCATGACAAGTACTGCCCAGTCTCCTTTGGTGGGTCTTTTTGGGTCTTGAGGAATTCCTCATCATGGTCTCACAGGTAGATTGATATCTAAGTCTATTAGATCTTGTAGATTAAGGGTGCCAAACTGTTCAGGTGGAGTGAAAGTGTTTTCTTCGCTGTCTAGTAGTCTATGAACAGTCTCTTCCACTTTGTTCCACTATCTCTGCACTTCAACGGGTCGTGGCTGTTTAGCTTTGGCACGTGTTCTTTATGCTGGCCCTCTGTCCTGTGCTGGGCCCGCACCGTCGTCGTCGCCCTCTGAGTCGTCAGAGTGGGCACAGTGTGCCAACTCAGCCTGAGATTTCCTCCACTGTGGTCCTTTCACCGCAGCTCTGCAACAATGGTTAAGATGATACCAGTATTCCTTACCTTCGACCTTGACTGCGGTAGGAGTTGCTAGTACCACCTTGAATGGGCCTTCATGTCGCGGCTCACTCCAGTGTTTCCTATTAAACACTTTGATATACACTTTGTCACCTGGTTGCACCTGCTGCAGTGGCTCATCAACCTGTGCTCCGTGTGTGGCTTCACAGACCTGTGAATACAAAGTTCTGTGCATTTGCGTCAGATGTTTGCAATAACTAGACATGTCTGCTTCAATTTGGTCAAGTGAGGAGCCTGTGTAAGGTCCTTGTGTAAAAGCAACTGGCATGGGTCATCCAGTCAGCAGCTCATGTGGTGTCAGGTGTGTATTGCGATTTGTTTGAGAGCGCATTTTCATCAATGCCAGTGGAAGAGCCTGTACCCAATTCAAATCTGTGCTAGCACAAATTTTTGCAAATTTTCTCCTTCAACACCCCATTTGCTCTCTCAACCATTCCCTGTGATTGTGGATGGTAAACACACTTCATTCTTTGCTTGATACACAAAGCTTCTGCTCAACTTATCAGGTATCCCGAACCTTGGAATCACTTCCCTGATCAAAAATTTAGCTACGGTCTTCGCGTCATTCTTGGCAGTAGCTGTTGCCTCCACCCATCTGCTAAAATGATCTATTACTACCAAGATATATCTTTTACATTTACATTTACATTTGTGGCATTTAGCAGACGCCCTTATCCAGAACGACGTACAAACGTGATTTAAATCTCTAGTAATGAATAAATCTACACTGGTACACAATATTACAAACTCAATATAAATATAACTCGAATTCTACAAACTTGGAAAGTGCTAATTTAGGTATTTCGGGAAGAGGTAGGTCTTCAGTCGTCGCTTAAAGATAATCAGGGACTCTGCTGTACGGACATCTAGGGGAAGTTCATTCCACCACCTCGGTGCCAGAACAGAGAAGAGCCTTGAATTGTACTTACCTCTCATTCTGAGAGAAGGTGGTACCAATCGAGCAGTGCTGGAGGATCTCAGACAGCGTGGTGCAGTGCAAGATGTGATGAGGTCACTGAGGTAAGATGGTGCTGGTCCATTTTTGGCCTTGTAGGCAAGCATCAGTGTTTTGAATCTGATACGTGCAGCTACTGGAAGCCAGTGAAGGGAGCGCAGCAGTGGGGTGGTGTGGGAAAACTTGGGCAGATTGAACACAAGTCGTGCAGCTGCATTTTGGATCATTTGCAGTGGACGAATAGCGTTCAGGGGGAGACCTGCCAGCAGAGAGTTGCAGTAGTCAAGTCTTGAAATGACAACAGACTGAACAAGCACCTGGGCAGCCTGTATGGACAGAAATGGTCGAATCCTTCGGATGTTATAGAGAAGAAATCGACAAGAACGAGCAACATTAGCGACATGTGGGAAAAAAGACAGTTCATTGTCCATAGTTACCCCAAGGTTACGAGCAGTGGCTGAAGGGGAGAGCAGAGAGTCATAAAGTGTTATTTGTAGATCTTGACCTGGGGATGAATCACCTGGGATAACCAGCAGTTCTGTTTTGCTGGGGTTGAGTTTAAGTTGGTGAGCACTCATCCATAAAGATATGTCTGACAAGCATGCTGAGATCCGAGCGGAAGCTGTGGTATCTGATGGAGGGAAAGAAAAGATGAGTCGAGTGTCATCTGCATAGCAGTGATAAGAAAACCCATGTGAGGATATGACTTCACCAATGGAGTGGGTATAGAGGGAGAAAAGGAGGGGACCAAGTACAGAGCCTTGTGGGACACCAGTGGTGAGTCTGCATGGGTCAGATGTGGATCCCCTCCATGTTACCTGGTATGAGCGACCTTCCAGGTAGGAAGCAAACCATTCCCATGCTGTTCCGCAGATACCAAGGCTCTTGAGGGTTGACAAAAGTGTCTTGTAGTTGACTGTGTCAAATGCTGCTGAAAGGTCCAGAAAGATAAGTACAGATGACAGCTTGGCTGACCGAGCAGCATGTAGTTTCTCAGAAACAGCCAATAGGGCCGTCTCTGTGGAATGTGCCGCTTTGAACCCAGACTGGTTCGGATCGTGGAGGTTGTTCTGTGAGAGATAGACAGACAGTTGGTTAAAAACAGTGCGTTCCAGAGATTTAGAAAGAAAGGAAAGGAGTGATACTGGTCTGTAGTTGTTGATGTCTGATGGATCCAGAGCAGGTTTCTTCAAGATAGGATTGACACTTGCTTGCTTGAAGGTAGTTAGTACATAGCCAGATGTTAATGACCCATTGATGATTGTGGAGATGAAGGGCAGGAGATCCTGCGTGATGGTCTGGAGCGTAGTTGAAGGGATTGGATCCAGAGGACAGGTGGTGGGATTGCAGGATCGGATGACTTGCAGTATCTCATCTTCTGTTAAGGTTAAGAAGCTTGACAGAGACGTAGTGGATTGTTGGCTGTGTTGTGTAGTCATTGTTGGAGAGGAAGTGAAGGTCTGGCAGATTTTCTTAATCTTCTCATCATAGAAGGAGGCAAAGTCATTAGCAGTCAGGGAGGATGGAGCAGGTGCAGCAGGGGGGTTTAGTAGAGAAGAGAAGATGTTGTGAAGCTTACGAGGATCTTGTGCAGAGGCCTCAAGCTTTTCCTTGTAGAGGGCAGTTTTGGCAGAAGTCACCTCCAAAGAAAATTTGGTCAGGAGTGCACGGTAAGATGAGAGGTCTACATCAAGTTGTGATTTTTTCCACTTCCTCTCTGCAGATCTGAGTTCTCGCCGTTTGCTGCGCAAAACTTCTGACAGCCACGGTGTGGGACAAGAAGTCTTCTTGGGTCTTGTAGTCAAGGGACAAAGGAGGTCCATGGTTGAGGAAAGAGATGAGAGGAAGGAGTCCGTAGCAACGTCTAAGGGTAGAGAGGAAAAGGAGACAGGGTCAGGAAGAGATGAAAGAGTACATGAAGTTACAGAGGAGGGAGAGATAGAGTGAAGGTTATGACGGATAAGAAAAACATGTAAATTATTTTTAGGTTGAATAGGAAGAGTGATTAAAAAGGAAACCAGGTGATGATCAGAGATTGGAAGTGGAGTGGCAGTCATGTCTGTAGCTGGAGTAGGACGGGTGAAAACCAGGTCCAGGACATTTCCTCCCTTGTGTGTTGGAGGGCAGCTGTTAAATGTCAAGGAGAAGGTATTAAGAAATACCTTTCTTCCTGTCTGCCATGTCCACAAAGTCCATCATCAAATGTCGAAATGGTCCCCTTGGTTCAGGAATGTGACTGATTGGTGCTGTGAAATGTTTTCTGACATTACGTGCTGCACATAGGAATTTGTCCACCATACTGGCCAGATATGGTGACCACCAATTCCTTTGGATTGTGTCTATTGTCTCCCTACGATTACAATGATCTACCCCATGTGCTTCAGCAATGAGCTTCAGTAAAAGAGCTAACGGTGCCACCCACACTCCATCAACACTCCTCCATAACCCTGTGTTGGGGTCTTGTACTGCACCTCGTTTCTTCCACCTCTCTTTCTCTTCCCCACTTGCTACATCCTGATATTCCCCAAGATCTTCTTCTGTTACCTGCCCTCGTACTTCCTCATGCTCTTCATCCTGCACCATCACTTTCACACAATCTTCGTCTACCGCTGCACTCTTAGCTGCCTCATCTGCTGCTGCATTACCTCTACTGACCATCAGATTTGTGGGCTTTACATTACACAATGGCTAATGCCTTTGGAAGCATCATTGCTTAGAGCAAATCAGAAATTGTGAGACCATGCAAAATGGATGATCCATCAGCTCTCTGGAAACCCCTTTGTTCCCAGTTGTTAAAGCTTTTATTTCTGCCAATTGGGCAGAACAAGGTTGTGGCATGCTTACACTAGCTAGTACTCAAAACGAGTCATCTTCCTCATTGTGCATGACCACAGCATATCCTGCTTTATTGCCATCATTCGCGCGATAGCAAGAACCGTCCACAAACAAAACAATTTGGGCATTTTGCAATGGCTCTAGGTCATCTCTAGCTTTTAGAAATTTCTCTGCTTCTGTAGTGCATTCATGGGGAATTCCCTCATCTGGTAAGACTACTCGATCAGCTGGATTAATTGTGAGGCATCTCTCAATTGTTAGTTCTGGTGCAGACAGAATTACATCATACCCTGTCCTTCATGCATTTGTGATCACAAACTTTTGACTTGTCAGCAGAGCATGTAATGCATGAGAAGTATACAGGGTCACTGGATGACCCATCGTAATTGTTGATGATTTTTGATAGGCAAATGCTGCCGCTGCCAATCCTCTGTAACAAGGTGGCATGCCTTTTTCCACATTGTCAAGAGCTGTGCTATAGTATGCAATTGGCTTCTTTCCCATACTCTGTTGTTTTTGTGCTAAAATGGCTGATGCAAAACCTCGCCTTTCTGACACATAGAGGTGAAATGGTTTTGTGTAGTCTGGACAGGCTAGTGCTGGGGCAGATTTTAGATCACTTTTGATTGTTTCAAAGGCCTTTTTGCCTTCCTCTGTCCAGACCAGACATGCGCTAGATTTTAGGTCTGTTCTACCTTCTGCTGCCATTGTCCTACTTGCCCTACTTGTGTTCTCACCTGCACCTGTCTGTTGATCAAAATAGTGTGAGCTACCACACTGTCTTCAGCTGTTAGCTTTATTTTGAGATATTTCCTGTCTAATGACACGCTCATATTTTCTTCCACTGGTATCCATTCAGTTATCTGACTTGCTTCTCTGACCATTGGCCCAAAGTCTTTTGATTTAAAATTTTGCCCGATCATTAGGGAGACATGTGGAACAGAGGTCTCGACTGAATACCACTGTGCAATATGGTCTGGTAGCTGTACTGTTGCAGCTATTCCTTGGGGACCAATGATCACGTTTTCTGCTTTGAGACTGTACTGGTTTCCTTCTACATGTTCTCCCCACAAAGTCTCATATTCTTCATCTTGTCCCCCCTCATCATACCTCATTGTGCAATGCCATGGTTTTCTGGTTTCCACACAATCTGGACACATGTTTGTGAACCATGTTTTCCAGTGGTCATACAGCTTGTGAATTTCTGAGGATGTCACGTCGAGTTCCAGCCAATAGACTTTATCCAGTGTCTGTTGTTCTATTTTTCTTTCCACCACCACACACTGTTGAGCTAGGCATTCAGGAAGTTCGACCCACACTCCTGTAGGTCCACAGTAGATTTTTGCTCCTAGCTTGCACAATACATCCCTGCCTAATAGATTTGCTGGGGTATCGGGGGAATACAACAATGGTGCTTGTATGGTGATTCCTTCTACTGTTATGTCTTGTGGCTCTGTAAAATGCAAAGTTTGAGTTTTACCCGAGAAGCCTACTGTCTTTACTGCTTTGTGTGAGAGGGGGAGCTTAGAGCCTTCTTTTCCAATGCTTGTGAATGTTGCTCCTGTGTCAATCAAAAACGATGTTTGGAGCTGGTTACCCACATCCACCATTATGGTTGGTTCTTGTGCAGGGTACAGTGAGGTGGGGCACTGTACCAGCTCCCCCTCTGGCTTCTCTGGGCATCTTCACATGTTACCTTGAGGTGGCCCCAGAGGGCCGCCTCTAAAGGTTGCTTGAGTTTGTTGATTCTGCTGATTCTGGCCCATCCATGGTCCTGCCCAATTTCCGGGGTCTTGCCAACTTTGATTTTGTTGTTGGTTACTTTGCTGTTGTCTTATTGGATATGGGCAGTTTCTCATCATCATCTCATCATCATTTGATTGGGATCTTGGCAGTTCCAGCATCTTCCTCCTCTCGGTGGTTGATAATTTCTTGGTCTTGGCTGAAACATTCCTCCTCTTCCTTTGCCTCTTCCTTGTCCCCACCCGCTGTTTTGTGGTGGATATTGTTGATTTGTTGGATAGGCCATCATCGGTTGTCCCACAGGCATTAGTTGCTGATTTCCTTGATCTGGCATAGTTTGACCAGTTGGATCCAGCTGTGCATTCAGTGGTACCATCATGACTGCTGCTTGTTTAGCTGAACTTTTCTCTTCTTTGTGTTTTTCTTGATTTTCTTGTTTGCTCCGTGTTATCTCTCCGAGCTGTGCTTTGTGCAGCAATGTTATTAAATCTTCTGCTGCTTGTTTTTTTGCTTCTTTCTTTTTCCTATACATTTCCACAGCATGTGTGACATGTGCCTGGAAAGAGGCCCAGGGCAGGGCGTTATGTCCCACAACTGATTCAAGCTTCTCTTGTACTTCACTTGGAAGCGCCCTCTTCACCATTATCCTGAACAATGTGATGTTGGCCATTGTCTCATCCCATGCTGACCCCATCTCTTCAGCCCATGCTTTCTGTAATCTAAGGATGAAGGCAGCAGCTCCCTCTTTTTCGTCCATTTTCAGGTTTTCCACCTTGGTTAGATCCGATTGAGTTGGGTATGCGGATCGAAGTGCATTCCATACGTCGTTTCTTTTCGCTCCAAATGTCCAGCGGTCATACTTTTGATCCTTCCCCATGTCTCCTAGTTGGGCTTGATCCAATATTTCTATCATCTTAGCTTTTCCCAATGACTGTGTCAAAATTGCCTTGATATCTCCCATAGCCAGCATCTGGCCCATGGTTTGTTCTTCAAAACGTGTTATCCATCTTTGTGCTCCTTCACATATGTTAGGTAGTCTGCTTATCAGTCCAGTAAGATCCATGAATGACCATGGTGTGTATACTGATTCTGTGCCTTTTATAATGACTGGCATCTGCAAAGATTTTCGGTATTTGGGACTTATCCTTTCTTCTTCTTCCATGTCTTCTTCTTCATCATCGTGATCTTTTCTCTGTACTTGTGACCTTGTCATCCTGCGTTCATGTGGAAAATATGTTATCGTTTCTCTTGTTTTCTTCTGACTTTTCTCTCTCCCAACCTTTACACTGGTCTTTGGCTGATACATTGATAGTTGAGATTCTAGCTCATCAATATATTGTTGGCAATGGTCCATTGTTTCCAAGCTTTTCTGTTCTGCTCTTTGCATCTCTGCCTGGAGTTGGGCATTTTCGTGTTGGTAAAGCTTCATCTTTAATTGATGATTTTCACCTGTCACTTTCGTTATGATCTCCTTTGTATGGTCCATTTCCCTTCGAGTGTCTCTTGTCTGTTTGCTGCATTCTCTTCTTCATGAAGTGTCATTTCTTCTTGCAGAGTTTTCACCTCTGTGTGCAGTGGATCACTTGTCCGTGGCATTTTTGGTGTCATTTCCAATATTCCGTGAACATGCACTTTTTCCCCTCTTTCTGAGTTCAGGATAATAAACTCTTCTTCATCCTTGCATTCTTCTCCTGAGTTCGAATCTTCTTTGCTTACATTTTTGTTTTTGATGTCTGAAAGAGATGTGGTTTTGCTTAATCTTTCTCGTACTTTAGGGGTGCTTTCACCCCTTACATGCCTTCGTGGTTGCTCTTTCTGGCGATGTCTTTGATTCTGGTCATACTCAGGTGGTTCTAGTTCCTCTCGCTCTCTCTCCCATTCTTCAGGTGGGATATCTAGATCATAATCATGTTCATAGTCATATCTCCCTTCATTGCTGCTTTCTTCATCATCTCTCTCCTCTCCATCAAGATTCTGAAATAACACTGTTTGTTTGTCTATCCTCCAAAAGTTCTATCCTCCCTTTAATCCGTCCTCCTGTTATGTCTAGTTGTATGTCGTGATATTCTTTTTTTTTTCCTAGTACTGGGTAGAAGCTAATCACCTCATGCTTCTTTGCTTCAGAACATGGTGGTGTTTTTTTCTGTTCCTCAAACTCCTCCAATGGTGGGGCTGAGGCCTTTTCTGACCCTTTTCCCTTTTTACTTCCTGTTCCCTTCTCTGTCCTTTCTTTGTGTACTTTTAGCATTTCCCCCTCATGTTCAAACCACTCAATGATATCTAATTTCCGTTTTGTCTTTTCCTTCTTTTCTTTTTTTATTTCTCCCCAATTTCTTATTCTGGTCTCATTACTTCACACTTTTCTTTATTAAATGTTTCCTCTTCTGGCCATTGCAAATCCCAGTTGTCAGGTCTTTCCATTTTTTCATGTATTTTTTGATCTCCTTTTCAGCCCCATTATGCCTTATAATTATCACATCTACAGGTGTGATTGGGGATTCCTCCGTACTCATGATGCACCCTTGTCTCGCTCTGTGTGCCTCTCTACGGTGGCCTGGGTTTCTATTTTGAGCAGACCACTTTAGATAGACGTTTATCCGTCTCACTGTTTTACAAGGTTGTGTTGGATTTTTACGGCTTTGTCCACTTAACGAATTGATTTTATTGACTAGAATTGAGGTGGCTGCACCTCTTTCCCACACCACCTCTTTAGGTTCTACTACAATAGTTGCTCTCAGTCCTGAGCAATAATTAGATTGTTCAGGTACTTCTGCATTTAATTCTATCAATGGTTCTTCGTCTTCATTGTTTGGGTCTGCTATGAAATCAAACAGGTGTATCACGGCTTTACTAGGTTTAGGGGCTTCCACTAGGGTGCGCAATACTGGGCTTAACAGTTGAGGTTTCCAGATGCTTTTTATTTTTTCATACCAGTTTTCCTCTGGGAATATCTGGTGTAACACCTCTATACCATGTAAACGTGTAATAGTCCACAATTTATCTTGTATCTGCTTCTCTGTCTGTCTCCTCTCTATACCGTTTTTTTTTATCTTTATATGTCCTTTCGTCCCAAAAATGAGTTCTAAGTCCGTTTGTTTCTATCTCTATATCTATTAAATCCATACATTTATTTAGCAATATTTCCCTCTATTTTATTTTTTTTGTTCATTCGTTTATTTGCACTGTGTGTACGAGCGTATATGTGTGTGTGTTTCAGTACGTGAACGTGTGGTAGCTAGGGGAAATAACAATAAATAAATAGTTTGGTAGTGACTGAATAATATATATTGTATTAATGTTGTCTGACAATCAATCATTCGATTGCTTTTGTCTTAGCTGAAGTGCTCACCTGAGTGGGGATTAGGCGTGCTGCTCAAACAATACACTGACAGTGGTGAAGCAGCAGCAGCTCCGTGTCACTTGTTTTTTTATTTCACATTTCTCTCCCCTCATCAGGCGGTGAGGGTACTACATATTTGGAGGCCCCAGCGAGATTTTGAATGCAGTGCGAGTTGGCTTCCAGTGACGACAGCCCGCTTCCAGTGCCATTCAGCCTACTACTCATCCCAGGTGACCAGTGGAATGAAGACGTTTGGTGTCCGTTTCGAGCCAGGAAGGAAAGTGCAAGCAATCTGAGGTTAATCTTCGATACCAGGAGCGCTGCAGAACTCCAGCCAGCTAAGGACATATCTTCTATCACTTTGCACACATCTAGGGATTGAGTAACTCATGGATCACTTAGAGGATTTGAAGCTTGAGGTGACAGGAGCATTATATGCTCTCTCAAAAGATAACCTTTTTGAACTGTGAGTTTCTAAGAATTGAGTGTGAATATGCCATTAGCCAAAGTCGTTCATCTCTTATTTCTGTGATTGTGAAACACATTGACAGGGAAGCAATAGAGGAGCTAGAAGATGCGAGTATGTCAGAGCTTTTGTGTCTAAAAGACAAAATCAGTGAAATTCAGTGTGCTAATGCAAACAGCGGTTCAGAAAAACACACAGCACAAACATCTAAGAGAGTGACTTTAGATGCAGTACCAGAAACTACAGAGCAGGAAAAACTGCAAAAAGAAATTGACACGATACAGTTAGCTCTGTTAATTGAGCAAAAACAAGGTGCAGCAAATCGCACATACCAAAACACTAGCACACTACAACACACAAACATACCACAAAGCCCTAACACATTACCAAGCTCAAACATACAGCAAGACACAAGCACATACCTGCATCCAGTGCCATCTCGACCAGTCATGCTTCCCTGGAACAGAGAGTTTAAAATATCAGGACAAATTGGTGAGCATGGACAAAAAGACAAACTCACCTTTTCAAGTTTGCCCATCAAATTGAGCATGGACTGAGCAGGGGGTTTCAGAGCTTGAAATTGTGGATGCAGTAATAAGAGCAATAGCACCAGGCATGCAGCTGCGTAGCTACCTGGAAGGAAAACCAAACCTAACCCTGCCCATTCTTAGACGCATTCTACGAGCACATTATCAAGAAAAAGGGGCAACTGAATTGTATAAGCAGCTTACATCAGAAGTACAGAATATCAAGGAGACCCCACAAAGCTTTCTCGTTCGTTGTCTTGATTTGAGGCAAAAGATCCTGTTTGCATCTCAGGAAGCGGAATCCAGTTTGAAATATGACCCAATCCTGGTTCAGAGCATGTTTCTCCACACTGTCCTGTCTGGTCTGCAAAATGAAAGTATTAGAAGTGACCTGCAACCTTACTTGACAAGAACTGATGTGAGTGATGAACTTCTCCTAGACAAGGTCAACGTTGCATGCGCAAATGAAACAGAGCGTCAAAACAAGAAAAAGCTTCTGTCCCAACAGAACATCAAAGTGAATCCAGTGCAGGCTAATGAAGGTGCTGTTGTAAAGAAAGTCAAGACACAGTGTCATAAAAACACAGAGAAACTTGAACCTGACATTTTAAGTGAGTTAAAAGAAATGAGGTCTGACATGGCATTGTTGAAGGATCTCAGTGTGGAGGTGTCTCAAATAAAAGAATCCATACGACAGCCTCAGATCATGTCCACACAATGTCCCACTCATGTGAGGGATCAAGCCGGCGTGCAACCACCTCAGTCTCTGTACCCGACTCCAAGTTATCTGCAGCCCTACGACAGGAGAAGGGGAACATTCCAACGGCAACAGTGGCTCCCTGCACAACGTTACCATCCTCCTTCAACTCGTGGGAGGAAATGTCTGGCCTGTCAGCAAAGTGGATTGGATGTGTACTGCACTCATCGCTATAGATGTGGCAGCAGCAACCATTTCTCGGTTGGTTGCAGAGCGCGAGGGCCAATAATGTACAGAGACCAGTTGTTAAACGGGACCGGGTCACCACCGCGGGACAGGGAGTGACCAGCCATATAACAAAGTCCCCACAAAGCTGTGCACATTGTGGCATCATGGATCCTGACCTCATATTGCGACAATGTGCCACCTGTAAGCAGACATTGTATTGCTCCAAAGCATGCCAATTAATCACTGGACAAACCATAAAGAACAATGCAATCAATACTCTAATGTAAATGTAAATGTAATGCTGCAGTGCCAAAAAGGAAACTAAAATTATGCAAGCCCATCTGTACTTCTTTTGTTGGGAAGCAGTGTCTTGTACAGTGTTCTATCCAAGGCCAGCTTTTTGATGCATTATGGGATACAGGATCTCAAGTGTGTATAGTGGATGAGCTGTGGAAAAATGAACACTTACCAAATATCAGATTAAGAAACGTTGCAGAGGTAGTTGATGCACCTGGAGGACTCTGCCTTGTGGCAGCGAATGGACAGGACATTCCCTTTACAGGATGGATAGAAGAACTTTTGGTTTGGCATTTAATGAATCGAAAACAAAAGAACTTTTCATACCCAAACACACATCTGTTCAAATTGAATGCAGAGTGCAGTCGCACCGACCAAAAGAAGAGACGTTGCTTGTGTTTGAGCCTGATGTTAACCCACAGTGGGCAGAGGGGTTGGAGTTCTGTGAGACGATTGTGACCCTGCGGCAACATACTTCTCCATACATAATTCTCAGTGTTCAGAACCCCACAGATCATGACTTTACTGTTAGCAGGCAAGATGGTCATAGGCACAGTGCAACCAGTACAGGCCGTTTATCCAACTGCTGCTTTTGAGGGACCTTGCTTAACTTCTGCGAGTGTCAAACAAATAAAAAATGAAACTAGCCATACCTCCGACATCACGTGGGTTCCGCCAGTTGACTTGAGCCATCTCGATGAGCCTGAAAAACAAATTGTTCAACAAATGTTAAAAGAGGAAGCGGCTTCATTCTCCAAATCTGAGAACGACATAGGTTGCATAGAAAAGCTGCAACTAGCCATTTCGCTGAAAGACACTACCCCTGTTGCACGCACTTACCAGTCAGTCCCTAAACCCCTCTACCATGAAATGAAAAACTACCTGCATGATCTCATTGCACAAGGATGGGTACAGAAATCAAACTCACCATATGCCTCACCTGTTGTATGCGTTAGAAAAAAAGATGGCAGCTTACGTTTGTGTATTGATTACAGGCAGTTAAATCGTAAAACTCATCCTGATCGACAACCCATTCCCTGTGTACAAGACATAATGGACAGTTTGGGAGGAAACTCCTGGTTTTCACTTCTTGACCAAGGAAAAGCGTATCATCAGGGCTTCATGGCCAAGGAGAGTCGACCATTAACAGCCTTTGTGACACCGTGGGGCTTATATGAGTGGATCCGGATACCTTTTGGCCTGATGAATGCTCCTTCGGCTTTTCAGCGCTGCATGGAGGAGTGCCTGGATGAGCTAAGAGATGACATCTGTGTTCCCTACCTGGATGACACGTTAGTTTTCAGCAACACCTTTGAAAATCACGTAGGGGATGTGAGAAGTTTTGCAAAGATTGAGACAGCATGGAATAAAGTTAAAGCCTAGTAAATGTGAACTATTTAAGTGTGAAGTACGGTATCTTGGAAGGATTGTGTCTGCAGAAGGGAGTAAGATGGATCCGGCCGATACAGCTGCTGTGACAAACCTAAAAGAGAAGAGACCTAGTACAGTCGGGCAACTGCGAGCAGTCATGGGCCTTTTGAGCTACTATCGACAGTATATAAAAGATTTCTCCAGAATTGCAGGACCCTTGTATGACCTGCTGAAACAAACTGAGACAAACAAAGAGGAGTGCAAGGAGGCAAAGAATCGACAGTGGAAAGGAAAGAAAAGGGGAGTGCCCTCTCAAATGCCAATTGTGTGGACGGACAGGCACCAAGAGATACTGGAGGGACTGATAGACTGTCTGGTTGAGCCTCCTGTTCTCGCATTTCCCGACTTCTCACAGCCGTTCGTACTTCATACTGACGCATCAAATCAGGGACTTGGAGCAGTTTTGTATCAAAAACAAGACGGAAAGCTTAGAGTCATCACGTATGGATCCCGAACATTGACAGCTGCGGAAAAAAGTACCACCTCCACTCAGGCAAACTGGAGTTTCTGGCCTTAAAGTGGGCTGTCACAGAAAAATTGTAAGATTATTTGTACTATGCACCCACATTCACTGTGTTAAGTGATAATAATCCGCTCACCTATGTTTTGACCAGTGCAAAGTTAAATGCAACGGGATGTAGATGGGTGGCAGAACTTGCGGATTTTCATTTTAACATCATATACAGGCCAGGCAAAGAAAACCTGGACGCAGACAGCCTATCCAGAATGCCCCTGAACATTGAAACAATGATGAAAGTGTGTACAGAGGAATTACCATCTGACTATGTTGAAGCGACCGTCCAAGCAGTAGAGGCACCGCATTCCAACCTTTCCTGGACCGCCATGATTTCTTTTGATGACACCCAGACATCGGAGCACATATGTGAGCCATTGCCCGTGGATGAGATCAGACAAGCACAGCGTAATGATGACCACATTGGACTTGTTTTACAGTTTAAGTTGTCTGACAATAAGCCAACAGGACATCTATTGAAGACCTTGAGTGCACAAAGTAAATGTTTACTGCGCAGCTGGGACAAACTTTTCTTGGGAGATGATGGCATCTTCCGTAGAAAGACAAACACCCTAACACAGCTGATCTTACCTGCAAAGTATAAGCAACATGTGCTGAGAGAATTACATGACAACATGGGTCATCAAGGCTTAGATCGGACAATGTCATTAATCAGAGAAAGGTTCTATTGGCCACGAATGAACTATGATGTTGATCATTATGTGACCAAAAGTTGTGCTTGCCTGAAACAAAAGAAACCGTGCAAAGAGACTTACCTGTTGTCCAGCCCAGTGAACCTAAAAAGGAAAGAAGAGAAGTCAATCCAGAGACAACGAATGCTGATGAAACAGCTCAAACAATGAATGAATTCTCACTTGAACAAGAATGTGATGTGATGGATGAGGGACAACCTGTAGGACAACCTAATGATGTAGCAGATGCTAATGCAGCCTCAGACGAAAGTAACAGTGAAGGAGAACAGGGGTACAGATGGCCTAGGAGAGAGAGGAGACCCCCGAAAACATTCACTTATGATTACCTGGGAACCCCTGCATGCTATAGTGTACAGCGTCCAAACACAATATCATTTCACCCTACACCATATGAAATGCAGAACTTTACACCATGGACATACCCAGTGTCACAGTGTCAGCCAGTATACTTATATGCATACTAAAAAGACCTGAAATAGAGTGAAAAAAAAAGGGTTCATAGTTAATGGAGACAACAGACCATAATGTCCAGTATAGTCATTAATTGAAGAATTGTACATACAGTTAACCTGAAGTGCATACATGCATTAGATCTTGAATTTGTATGTAATACAGCTCCACCTTAAGAAGAGAAGAAAAAAAGAAAACGTAAAAAAAGGGTTATGTCGGGACGACTTTTATTTTCGAAGGGGAGAGTGTGGTGGCTAGGGGAAATAGTAATAAATAAATAGTTTGGTAGTGACTGAATAATATATTATTGTATTAATGTTGTCTGACAATCAATCATTCGATTGCTTCTGTCTTAGCTGAAGTGCTCACCTGAGTGGGGAGGAGGCGTGCTGCTCAAACAATACACTGACAGTGGTGAAGCAGCAGCAGCTCCGTGTCACTTGTGTTATTTCACATTTATCTCCCCTCATCAGGCGGTGAGGGTACTACAAACGGCGTCACTATGTGTGTGCTATGCTCCGTGCGGCTATGCGCATGCGCACCCCCCTTCGTGCGCTCCGTGTCTATACGCGCGTGCCCGCGCACCCTCCTTCTGTGCTCTGTCTCTCGTTCACGCGCAGCTCTCCTGTGCTTCTAATGTATGCGCGTGTATATCATGCTATTTTATTAATAGTATAGATATGCAAATAATGAGTATAATCACAAACTCAGCATCATCCCAGTCAGCGTAAGCAAACAGCAAGCAATAGTAAATACACAAGCATACATATCACAGACAAAACATTAGCATACATAGAAACACAAATATAAATCCAGCTTTCACAAACACGCTTTTCACAAACAATATGACAACAACACTTACACAACTGCAGTTACCACGTTTCTCTTTTTACCGTACATGTACACATGACCATCACTTCATCTCAATAATCTCAATATCTTCGGGTCCCACCCCGTACTCGTTACGGTGACTCTCCGAGCCTTTTACTCTTATACTGACAACTCACAACCTTTTAAATGTACCCTTTCCACCCCAGGTTACGAATCTGGATCCCCTAGTAAAGACCTATGGTATCTTTCCTGTTTTTAGACCATATGAGAAGTGTTATCTTCTCACATCGGGACTTGAACCCAAATCACAAAGGCTTCACCTTTAGGGTTACACAATTGTGGTCTGCATAGTCCGCAACCTAATTAGACCATATGGAAAGTCAGACAGACTAAGGTACAAACAATTAGCCGTAGAGTTTCACCTGGGTCCCACCCTGCGTCTCTATACGCAGTGATTCTCCACCTCACAACTTTATTCACGTGGGTCCCACCCTGCGTCTCTATACGCAGTGACTCTCCACCTCACAACTTATGTCTTTACCTTTGCTTATACTCATCCAACACTAATTTTCCACCCGATAGTTCTTTGGCCCTAGACCAGTAGTCTATACCCTCCCCGGGGCCGTCAACCTCATGGGCATACAGTCACTAATCACAGACTTTGAGTATAACAGGTGTCTGCTTACCTTTTTTTCTCTGAATCTTGTTGCCAGCGGCTGCAGCCCACAGGATGCTCGGTCCCCTGTTCAGGTTTTCGACCTTTGCGCTGACTTTTAGGGCCCCACGTTGGGTGCCAATAAATATGTCGGAACTCAGAGCCCGTCTCCGAGGCGACACATCGAGGGTGGATTCTTTACTCAGAGGATTCCCAATAATGCCCAGACAATTCTAGAAAAACCTAAGTATAATAGACACAAACCAACCTTACAAACCTTAGCCAATGAAGGATCCTCAGTCCTGGATGAGTAAAAGCAAAACTTCTTTATTCCATGCACGTTCCAATGAGCTCAATAGAAGGTGGGTACTTCACATCAAAATGAACAGCACATCAAAAATGATAGAGCACGCCAAAGTGAAGAAGTACACTGACTGTTCGTTTCACGCTCGTATTTATACCCTGTATTTATACCACCTCCCAGTCTCACCTGTTGTTTCCTGCCTGTCAGGAAGCTGATGATCTATAGACAGATGGCAAGTGAGGTTTAGGAGTTTGGAGTGGAGAATTCCTAGAATTATTGTGTTGAAAGCCGAACTAAAGTCAACAAACAGAATCCGGGCATATGTTACTTCACACTATTAGGACACAGATATTTTACTGCCTGTATTCATCATATAATTCTATTCCATACTGAATATAATAACTGTGTGTCTGTCTGTCTGTCTGTCTGTCTGTCTGAAACACAGAAAAAGATGGCGGCTCAAAACAAAAGCCTGGCAGATGATAACTACAGATACCTGAAGTCTTTCGAGGTGTTTCTGGAACGCTCATCTCAACACCAGTGTATGAGCAAGTTTGTCCATGAAACGCTTTCAGATATCCTTAATATGTATGTGTGAGCACACACACACACACACACACACACACACACGCACACACACACAGTGGCATGAAATCTATTACATGCTGGACCTTTAATCTCCAAGCACTATTATAACTCCTGATTGAACCCTTTTCCGCTCATAGACAAATTCAGGGTTGCCAGATTGTATGATGTCCGCTCCTACTGTTCAGTTTGTAACTAGGTTTGCAACTGATGTTTGTAATGAGATAACTCCTCATAATCGTAATGAATACAGTGATCCTATTTAGAATGTAGGAGGGATATGTGAAAAATGTGTCACACTGAAACGTGACTGGGTGCAAACGCATCAACAGGACAAGACAAAGATCAGATACGATGAAATCAGGAGTCCAATATCCAAAAACACAAAGTGAACCAAGCGAGGTTTGATACATCAGGCTTTCAACAAACTCTGAGCAATACTTTGTGTTGTGAATAAGTATAGAGGTTCTTTTTATGGTGTGGGTGTGGGTGTGGGTGTGTGTGTCAAGTCAAGTCAAGTCAAGTCATGTCAAGTCAAGTCAAGAAGCTTTTATTGTCATTTAAACTATATATAGCTGATGCAGTAAACAGTGAAATGAAACAACATTCCTTCAGAACTCAGGTGCTACATACAACAACATAAAACCACAGTCACAGAACAGAAAAACACAGGTCCAAGAACTTAGTAGGAGATCCTTGCCACATAAAGTGCATGTGTGCAACTGGTGCAAACAGTGCAAAAAGACAACACAAGACAGTGCAGGACAACACAGGATAGTGCAGGACAATACACAAAACACAAAATAGCTCCGCCAGTAAACCTGTCTTTACAAAATAAGGTGCACAGTAGCAGAAAACTGTAAACAACATTGTGCAATTTAACAAATAGCAGTAACTAAGATAAAGTGAACAGTGGCAAAAATATGTGGACAGAATATTGTGCAGAAGAACAATAGCAGCAATCCGGGAAGATGTGCAAAAAACGGCATGTAAAAATTTTTGTGGTAATGATTAGTGTGAGTGGTATTTAATTATGGGTGTGCGAAGTGTATGATATGTGTTTCAGTCCGGTTTGTACAGATCATTCACACGAAGTGAGTATGAGTGTGTGTTGAGTCCGGTTTGTACAGATCAGTCACACACTTGTGTGTGTATGTGTGTGTGTGTGTGTCTGTGTGTGTGTGAGTTCAGTTCAGTTCTTTGTTGAGGAGCCTGATGGCTTAAGGGAAGAAACTGTTGCACAGTCTGGATGTGAGCATGCTTCGGAACCGCTTCCCTGATGGTAGGAGGGTGAAAAGTGTGTGTGACGGGTGTGTGAGGTCGTCCACAATGCTGTTTGCTTTTGCGGATGCAGCGTTGAGTGACCAGGAAAGGTTATCCGCCAAATGAACACCAAGGAATTTGGTGCTCTTGACGATCTCCACTGAGGATCCATTGATGATCAGTGAAGAATGGTCACTCTGTGTTCTCCTGAAGTCAACAACAATCTCTTTTTGTCGACGTTCAGAGACAGGTTATTGGCTCCACACCAGGCTGTTAACCGTTGCACCTCCTCTCTGTATGTTGACTCGTCGTTCTTGCTAATTAGACCCACCACGGTTGTGTCATCAGCGAACTTAATGATATGATTCGAGCTGTGCGTTGCTACACAGTCATGAGTCAGCAGAGTAAACAGCAGTGGACTAAGCACACAGCCCTGAGGGGCTCCAGTGCTCAGTGTGGTGGTGCTGAAGATGCTGTTTCCGATCCGGACTGACTGAGGTCTCCCAGTCAGGAAGTCCAGGATCCAGTTACAGAGGGAGGTGTTCAGGCCCAGTAGGTTCAACTTCTCAATCAGGTACTGAGGGACAATCGTGTTAAATGCTGAGCTGAAGTCTATGAACAGCATCCTTACATACGAGTCCTTGTTGTCTAGGTGGTTGAGGGCCAGATGAAGGGTTGTGGAGATGGCATCGTCTGTGGACCGGTTTGGATTGGTCTTCATGAAGGGGACGGCTCGCCTCACAGTCCCTCAGAAAGTGACGGATCGCCACAAGGTCTCCCTGAAGGCGAAATTCACGCCTCAGAGATCCCTGCCAGGTGACGTCTTGCCCCTGAGCTCTTCCGACGGCGACATCAGGTGCTCACCTGAGGACAACGGAATAGCACCAAGTGCCCTCGAGGATGGCGTGACAGCCCCGTGCTCCTTTGTTGGCGAAGTCTCGCCTTCGACGCGGACGTATCGCTGCCGAGCCCCTCTAAAGGTGACGTCCTGACCACGAGTCATGCAGGAAGTGACAACAGGCCCCCAGGTGCCTGTAGGGAAGGCCTGGCAGTCCCAAGGCCCTCAGGGAGCGAAGACACCGGCCCAGGTCGTGGTGGAGGCACCATCGTTTGGCTGGACCTCTCCAAAAGGGTGAAGCAGTAGGTGAGGGCTTTGTGTAGAGCTCCATCACGGTCCAAGGCCCCTCTGACAACCTCAGGTCCTTACCAGAGCCACCCAAACATGATGTCGCGGCCCCGCTATGGGCCGCCCCACAGACCTCAGCTCCCGTGCAGGGAGAATCTTCTGTCATTGCCTCCGCGTGCTCCTGAGCTCTCGGCTTCATTGGGCACACCTGAGGCTCATTCACCGGCTCATTACCAGCCCCTACATAAACCCCTCATTCACTCACACTCCCTGTCGGTTATTATAGGTTTATGGTGGAATGTGTCATCGCGTATGCCTATCCCGCTACATACCTTCGTCTCGGACTCCTCACTCTCTCCACGGCTGTGCTTCCCTTCCGAAGCGCACCCCGGATTACCCCGATCCTCCCGGTACGGTTTTCTATGCACGCGCTGCCTCTCTGCCTCTCGTCGGTTCGGGGATTTTGTGGGCACACAACCGGATAATCCGTTTTACAGCGAGTATTTGTTTTGGCTTTGCCTTTTTTTGTGAATAAACTCTGTTTGCTTGTATTTCGGCTTTTCGCCTTCATATCTCCCCATGACACTGGCACAATTGTTCTTTCACCATGAACTTCCCCCTTATTTTCTACAACTACCAGTTTTTCTAATCCATAATATAATCCATCTTCTCACCGGCCTTTATAACATGAATTACATTTACAAGTATTTTGATTATATGCTGTATGCTGAACTTTATATATGCTAAACCCTACTCTAAAGCATGACTATTGATTTTTGTAAATTCTCTCTTTATACACGAGTTCTCTGCAAAGCTGAGTGTGTACTATATTCATCCTGAATAACGCTTACATGTATTAAGCTTGGATTGAAACTAATATAAGCAATGTTATATTGTTATCTGAAGCATATTGCTGAATTATATTATATATTACTATATTCTACTACTGATAGCTGAAGCTGACCTAAGCTAAATTACATGGGTGAACTTTAGATGTGTCTAGATGTCCTGCTGTGTCTCTGTTTTCTCCTCATAGCCAAGGTGTTTAACCACATAGGCAGCAGACGTGTATCAATATGTTTGTCTGACATTTACTGACATTTTTAATATGTTCTATACATGACTTCTGACTGAATTTTGCACACTGTGCACAATGCACCTGCACTCACCAAAACCGACCTTACTATTACTATTAAACTTTATTTTCTTATTAATATTGCTGTTTTATTATTTTATATTATTATATTTATATTTATTATCATTTGATTATAAACCGAATTAGCTACATTTCTCAACAGTTCAATTCAGTTTTATTTGAATATTGCTTTATTAGGGAGGCGCAAGCCAGTGCATTTTTAGTGCCGGTCCCAAGCCCGGATAAATGGGGAGGGTTGCATTAGGAAGGGCATCCAGCATAAAAACATGTGCCAAATTGAATATGCAGGTCACGATTAAGAATTTAATACTGGATCGATCGAGGCCCGGGTTACCAACGACCGCCACAAGTATCGTTAGCCAACAGGGTACCGGTGGAAATTGGGCTAGTGTTGGCCGAAGGAGGAGAAGGAGAGGAGGAAGACGTCTACAGAGGCAGCAGGGAAAGAAAATGTGTAGGAGAGTGGAGGTTCGGGTTGGTACTTTAAATGTTGGTACTATGACTGGTAAAGGGAGAGAGGGAGCTGATATGATGGAGAGGAGAAAGGTAGATATGTTGTGTGTTCTGGATACCAAATGGAAAGGGAGTGAGGCCAGGAACATTGGAGGTGGGTTTAAACTGTTCTATCATCGTGTGAATGGTAAAAAAATGGTATAGAGGGGATTCTGAAGGAAGAGTACAGTAAGAGTGTAGTGGAGGTGAAGAGAGTTTCTGATAGAGTGATGAACGTGAAGCTGGAAGTTGATGGGATGATGATAAATGTCATCAGTGCCTATGCTCTACAAGTTGGCATAGGAGAAGGAAAGATTCTGGAGTGAATTAGATGAAGTGGTAGATGGTGTACCTAGAAATGAACGATTGGTGATTGGGGCAGACTTTAATGGGCGTGTAGGTGAAGGGAACAGAGGTGATGAGGAGGTGATGGTAGGTATGGTTTTAAGGGGAGGAATGTGGAAGGGCAGATGGTGGTAGATTTTGCTAAAAGGATGGAAATGGCAGTGGTGAATACATATTTTAAGAAGAAGGATCATAGGGTGACGTATAAGAGTGGAGGAAGGTGCACACAGGTGGACTATGTTCTATGTAGGAGATGCAACCTGAAGGTGATTGGAGACTGTAAGGTGTTGGCGGGGGACAATGTAGCTAGACAGCATCCGATGGTGGTCTGTAGGATGGTTTTAGAGGTGAAGAAGAAGAGGAGGAGGGTGAGGACTAAAGAATGAGATGGTGGAAACTGAAGGAGGAAGACTGTAGTGTAAGGTTCAAGGAAGAAGTCAGACAGGGGCTCGGTGGTGGTGAAGAGGTGCTGGATAATTGGGAAACTACTGCAGGAGTGATGAGGGAGGCAGCTAGAAAAGTACTTGGTGTAACATCTGGAACTAGAAAGGAAGACAAAGAGACATGATGGTGGAATTATAAAGTGCAGGAGAGCATAAGGGGAAATAGGTTAACAAAACAGAAGTGGGATCGACAGGGTGATAAGAAAAGTAGGCAGGAGTACAAGGAGATGCAGCAGCAGGTGAAGAGGGATGTGGTGAAAGCCAAGGAAAAGGCATATGAGGAGCTGTATGAGAAGTTGAACACTAAGGAAGGAGAAAAGGATTTGTACCGATTGGGACCTAGCTGGGAAGGATGTGCTTGCAAGTAAGAGCAATAAAGGATGGAGATGGAAACGTGTTGACTAGTGAGTTCAGGTACCTAGGGTTCAATAGTGCAAAGTAATGGGAATTGTGTTAGGGAAGTAAAGAAAAGAGTGCAGGCAGGGTGGAGTGGGTGGAGAAGAGTGGCAGGAGTGATTTGTGATAGAAGAGTATCTGCAAGAATAAAAGTGAAAGTTAATAGGACTGTGGTGAGACCTGAGATGTTGTATGGATTAGAGACAGTGGCATTGAGTAAAAGACAGGAGGTGGAGCTGGAGGTAGCAGAGCTGAAGATGTTAAGGTTTTTGTTGGGAGTGACGACGATGGACAAGATTAGAAATGAGTTTATTAGAGGGACAGTGCATGTTGGACATTTTGGTGACAAGGTGAGGGAGGCGAGATTGAGATGGTATGGACATGTGCAGAGGAGGGACATGAGTTATATTAATAGGAGAATGCTGAGGATGGAGCCACCAGGAAGGAGGAAAAGAGGAAGACCAAGGAGGAGGTTTATGGATGTGGTTAGGGAAGACATGCAGGTAGTTGGTGTGAAAGAGGCAGATGTAGAGGACAGGGTGGTATGGAGATGGATGATCTGCTGTGGCAACCCCTATTGGGAGCAGCTGAAAGAAAAAGAAGAAGAACCTTTTTTACAGTAGACCTTTATATTTAAGGCATTTGGCCTTCACCCTCATGCAGAGCTACTTACAGTTATCTCAGTTCTACAAATGAGCAGTTACGAGTAAGGGCCTTGCTCAAGGGCCCAGCTGTGGCAGTTCAGTGGTGGGATTTGAACTTATGACCCTCTGAACAGAAGTCCAACATCGAACATAAGTCCAAAATCTTAACCATTTTTTCCATCATCTTATTCAATAACATCCTGCCATCTCTACTTAAATTGTATCAATCGTAATTAATTTGATCTAAAGTATAAAATTCACACTAAACAGCATGTTAATATTAATATCTATCTATGTAGCAGTATTAATCATATAAATAAAATGATGTTTTCTCTCAGTGTTGGAGCAGGAAAATCCACCCTGAAGGTGTTGGGATTGGGAAGTGGAACAGGTAGAAATAGTTTCATATATATTCATGTTTATATATGACGTGTATAATGACGTGTATAAGTGTGTGATGTGACACACCACCTGCAGGAGACATCGATCTGGAAATCCTCGCACAGTTGCTCGCTAAACATCCTGAGGCCAGAGTGGAGAACGAGGTGGTGGAACCCAGCGAGCACATGCTGTATAAATATAAAGGTTTTACACACACACACACACGCACACACACACACACACACACACACACACACTGGTCTTCATTGTTTTTATCTGTATCATTATGTGTTTAACAAAAAAAAGCGGTGTTTCAGCTCAACTGGGATTTAATATGACATTTTAAATATGTACACACTAAATGTAGAGTGTGTGTATGTGATCAGGGTAAATATTGCCAGGATTTGGGTTTGGGATTCAGGATGGATTTGTAGGGTATATGGTGTATGATCCATAGTTTATAGTGTTAATGATAAAGTGTATGATATGATATTGTGTATGCTATAAAGTTTTGGTGTATGCTACTGGATAGAGCATGTATAACATAGGTTAAAGGGTGTATAACATATGGTATAGAGTGTATAATATGATATAGAACAGATATGGGCAAACTACGGCCTGCGGGCCACACACTGGGTTGGGTTTATTAATCCGGCCCGCCGAACATAACCAAATTCTATTAAAATAGGTACGGAAAAACCTTGTTCAATTTACCTTTCCCCTGTAATGCCCACGTTTCCCCAAAAGATGTGCACTTCAGCTACATTGACCTTGTTCTTGTGTATTACTCTCTTCTTCTCTTATAAGCAAAAATGAGCTTATCAAAGAAAAGACAAGTGGATAGTGAGCGCCGAGTGTTTAATACGGAGTGGACAACAAAATATTTTTTCACTGAGGTCCGATCAAAGCCTTTCACAGATCCAGTTTAACTGACCAACACCTCGGATCTATCCTGAGAATTGCCACAACAAAACTTACTCCAGACTTTGATAAACTGGCAAAATAAGAAGTTCAACAACACTGTTCCTACTGAAACTGAACTTGAGTTTTTATGCTGTGTTTATTGATGCACTGGCAAAAAGTTGTCTAACAACATTCTGGAAGGTAAGAAGATGTCTGAGGAATGGAGAAGGAGTGTGCTGGTACTGATCTTTAAGCATAAGGGAGATGTGCAGACCTGCAGTAACTACAGGGGAATTAAGTTGATCAGTCACACCATGAAGTCATGGGAAAGAGTGGTGGAAGCCAGGCTGAGAGAAGAGGTGACCATCTGTGAGCAACAGTATGGTTTCATGCTGAGGAAGAGCACCACAGATGCCTTATTTGCTTTGAGAATGTTGATAGAGGAGTATAGAGAAGGTCAGAAGGAGTTGCATTGTGTGTTTGTGGATTTAGAGAAAGCGTACGACAGGGTGGAGAGAGGAGTTGTGGTATTGTATGAGGAAGTCAGGTGTGTCAGAGAAGTATGTGAGGGTGGTGCAGGACATGTATGAGGACAGTGTGACAGCAGTGAAGTGTGCAGTAGGAAAGACGGACTGGTTCAGGGTAAGGATTGGACTGCATCAAGGATCGGCTCTGAGCCCTTTCCTGTTTGCAGTGGTGATGGACAGGTTGACAGACGAGGTCAGACAGGAGTCTCCCTGGACTATGATGTTTGCAGATGATATTGTGATTTGTGGTGAGAGTAGTGAGCAGGTTGAGAAGAGCCTGGAGAGGTGGAGGTACACGCTGGAGAGAAGGGGAATGAAAGTCAGTAGGAGTAAGACAGAGTACATATAAAAACAAGGGTGGTGGAGTGGTGCGGCTACAGGAAGAAGAGGTGGAGAAGGTGGAGATGTTCAGGTACCTGGGGTGCAACAGTGCAAAGAAATGGAGAGTGTGTTAGAGAAGTGAAGAAAAGATTGCTGGCAGGGTGGAGTGGATGGAGAAGAGTGACAAGAGTGATTTGTGATAGAAGAGTATCTGCAAGAATGAAAGGGAAAATTAATAGGACTGTGGTGAGACCTGCGATGTTGTATGGATTAGAGACAGTGGCATTGAGTAAAAGATAGGAGGTGAAGCTGGAGGTAGAAGAGCTGAAGATGTTGAGATGTTCGTTGGGAGTGACGAGGATGGACAGGAATAGAAATGAGTTTATTAGAGGGACAGCGCATGTAGGGCGTTTTGGAGACAAGGTGAGGGAGGTGAGATTGAGATGGTTTGGACATGTACAGAGGAGGGACATGGGGTATATCAGTAGGAGAATGCTGAGGATGGAGACACCAGGTAGGAGAAAAAGAGGAAGACCAAGGAGGAGGTTGATGGATGTGGTGAGGGAAGACATGCAGGTAGTTGGTGTGAAAGAGGCAGATGTAGAGGACAGGGGGGTATGGAGACAGATGATCCACTGTGGAGACCCCTAATGGGAGCAGCCGAAAGAAGAAGAAGAAGAAGAAGAAGAAGAAGAACTGTAAAACATTGTTTTATAAGGCATTTACTAGGTGTGTTATTTGCATGGCCATTTCAGCATGTTTTCCTCTCTACTAACTGCCCAGATTTAGTATCCAAGACTCCGGGCCTCGATCTCATCACCTTCAAGTGGAATAAAATGACAGCGTCTGAGTTTGAGAGCGACTGGAAGCAAAGAAACACAGACAAGCTGAAGTTCGACTTCATCCACATGATTCAGGTTTGTACGTAAACACACCCACCAGGTGTGCAAGAGATTTTATTACTGAGTGTTATTTTAATATTTTATTGTTTCTGTAGTCACATTTCATTCACATAATTGTTCAACATTTTTTAACCTCACAGATGCTCTACTATGTGAAAGATCTGGAGGCAACAATTTTCTTCTTTCGAAGTTTACTGCACAAAGATGGCAGACTCCTCATCATCCTGGCGTCAGGTGAACATTTACCCATACACAAGGATGTCTTGATTGATTATTTATTTTATTGCATTCATTTATTTAACAGGTGAAGCTTGTTATTGAGAAGCTCTAGCTTACATAACTAATTTGCTAGCAGTGCACATTCTGACCCCATCACAATATCAATAGTCAACAACCTGACCTGAATCTAGATCTTATTTCAGTACACTGTAAATGTGATTGTTGGAAAATGTCCAATCTGGCAACATAAACTCTATAGTATTGGTTCAGACCTGCAATTTTGGAGATATAACCACACTTGCTGTACCTAAATTAATAATTAAAATAAATCTAATTAGCTTATTAGTGAAAGCTCCATCATTAATCGACACTTCATCACCTTTGACATTGCGGACAGTCAACCTCATCTTAAATACACCCCCAAAAGTGTCCCATTGTGTAGAACATCTCTTTGATTACACTGGACAAGTTTAGTGAATGTGGCACTGAGAAATGTCCTCACTATACTATTATTAGTGATGTCTAGAATTTGTGAAAATGTTGGTGTGTAGGAGAAAAACACAAATTTGGTAGCAAGAGAAATTATTAATGTTATTCAAACAAGATGAAATGGCGACTGAAGTCATATTGACAAGGCTTTATTACATAGAATAATGGAATACAGAGCGGTTCTTGTAGTGCCATCCTTCTGAAAACCCTTACTAATGCACTGCGCCCCCTTGCAGGACAAAGTGGGTTCAGCAAGTTATGGAAAACCCGAACTCAGCTGTGCAAGCCCGACATCACTCAGTCTCTCACAGTCTGGGATGTCAAGGACATGCTGGATACTAAAGGAATCCCCTATCAGAGCTACACCCTTTCATCTCAGATGGACATCACAGACTGCTTCACAGCTGGAGATGAGAAAGGGGAGCTGCTGCTGGACTTTCTGACTGAGGTACTGGAGTTCAGTAAGAATGCTTCTCCAGAGCTAAAGGCCGGAGTTCTGGAGCTTCTCAAACACCCCGAGTGCAGCCGTGAGGTGGATGGTAGAGTCATATTCAACAACAACCTTGAGGCCTTAGTAATCACCCCATAGAGCTGAAACAGCAACAATATACAGCAAAGGGGTACTTAACTCTGAGTTATCACTGTTTTAAACCCCAATCTTTTACCCCTTTAGAACATTTGAAGCAGGTTAGCATCATTTTTTAAATGTGCACTTCACATTGCTCAAGCAAACGTGTACAATGTGGAATGTTCGAACTTTAAAACAAGATGCTAAGCAACAGAAACCCAAACTGAAATTGAACAGTGGATGTTTCATATCATGTGCTTTGTTCAGTCAAATAAAAATATTATTGTATATTGTGTAGAACTGTGATCCCCAACCCCTGGGCCGCGGACCAGCACCCGTCCGTGGGTCAATTGGTACCGGGCCGCACAGAAAGAACACATAACTTACATTATTTCTGTTTGATTTATGATCTGATTCTAAACAATGTTTTATTTTGGAAAATAATCTGTCTATGACTCACTCTTGATGCAGGTCATGATGCCTCGGTCACATGTCTTACCTCCATCCACTACCTTCTTTAAGGAGCTCCGGCCGCTAACACATAATTACCACTAAATTAAAACCCCCAACCGATCAAAATTAACAAAAAGCAACACAGTGGATTCACGTTTATTATTAGATTTAGAAAATACCAGTTTTTTGTGGCTTTCGTATTTTTTTAATGATACGATAATTTTAATCATACGATACGATCATTTTAATGATACCACACACACACACACACACACACACACACACACACACAAAAAAGGTTGGCGACCACTGGTGTAGACAACAGCTAGAATTGGGAAGGAAACCTGCTGTCGGATGGAGATGGAAACTGTGAGATATGCCATTATATAAAGCTGCCATTTGCTGAATTTATCAAGTCATTGTTTTGGACCCTGCAACTATTCAAATAGGACCCTTAACCTCGGGATTAGGAGTGTTCACACTTCAGTCAGCGTTCACATTCATCCCAAAGGTGTTCAGTAGGGATGAGATCAGAGCTCTATAGCAGGAGATCTTCCTCTCCAAAGCATGAAAACCAGATCTTCAAGGAGCTCACTTTGTGCACAGGGGCATCACCATGCTGGAGCAGGTTTTGGGTTTCCAAGTTCAAGTGAATGCCACATTTTATTATAGCGCCATCTAAAGACGTCTTGTACAATTGAGTGCCTCCAGTTTTGTGGTAACAGTTTGGAAAAGAACCACATAGAGCAGGAAAGGTCAGGTGTCCCAATACTTTTGGAAATATACTGTACAATAGTTCTAACACTGTTGAGGTTATCAATTTATTCACTGATGGATGCTTGAATGCAAACACTGTTCATGGCAGAAGCTATTGTAGCAGACTGTTTATATTCATTAAAGCCCAAATCCATGTTCATGATTCTTTAGTTACCTTATTAAACAATTCATAACAGAATGGTGATGACACTATGTGTGCAGTGTGATCAGGGTGTAAGGAGGGATGGCGAGTCTTACTAGAGGCCTAGAAACATAACACATGGGGTTTATAATAATCCAGTGGTATCAAGTAGTAACCTATTTATACTATAACTGTTTCAAATGTGAAAACTCACACTTTCCAAGTTTGCTTTGTTTAAAAAGACATACAAAAAAACACTTGAGTTGTAGTGTGATTTATCTTAAATTTGTAATCTAATGTACAAGTGTAGATTTGTTCATTAATAGAGACTCAAAGCACGTTTGTACGTCGCTCTGGACCGGGCGTCTGCTAAATGCCACAAATGTAAACACAAATTAAACTTTGTCACTATGCAGAGGACAAGTACAGAAAAATCGAATGCAGTCAGCATCTAACCAGAAGCACAAATAGCAATGTTTATAAATAAATCTTATATAAATATAAATGTCCCCAAAAAAGCTTTTATGTAAACATCATGAATAAAACCATAAATTAATCAAAACTTTGTGACATTTTTAATTTTATGAACATTTATTAAAAGAATGACTGAACACTGAAACAGACAAATGAGGTTTTAACACCAGGGCTTCAGGGTGCAGCTATTAAACAGGATCCAGCTCTTTTTATTCGGATTGTTTTCTTCACCAGTGTTCAGGAAAACACACTTTCACCAGACACCTAATCTTTTATAGACTCACTAATTTGATAAAGTGAAACCTGGACATCATTCAAGTCAAGTCAGTTTTATTTGTATAGCGCTTTTCACAACAGACATTGTCTCAAAGCAGCTTTACACAAATCAACAGTTAAGGTGAATGGTGTGTGTTTATCCCTGATGAGCAAGCCGTGGCGACTGTGGCAAGGAAACACTCCCTTAGATGTTATGAGGAAGAAACCTTGAGAGGAACCAGACTCAAAAGGGAAACCCATCCTCATTTGGGTGACATCAAGAGTTTGATCATAAATCTTTCAACAATACAGAACACTGGAAAGTGAGAACTAACATGATTACTGGAGTATAAGTTTATAAGTGATGTTCTTTCTGCAGTCTTATACAGTCTATATGGTTAGTAGCTCCTAGTTTTATGAGCTCAACATTTGTGATCATCACAGATCCAGCATCAGCTTCTCCATGCCAGAGCCTTTAACACTCCAGGAGGTCCAATGCCAAACTCCACACATGTAGCGGGATCCAAATGGCACTGGTACGTCTCTAGATGGTTCGGGATGTTTGTGAGTTCGGCATCAACTTCTTCAGAGGTCCGTAATCATCAAGATGGTGGGAGGTGACTGGAGCTGGCCAAACCTCAGGGTGTCTCGGGATGGGGAGAGAAAGAGAAGCAGTGGAGAGGAATTAGCGTAGCTGCTGCTCATGATATTAACAGCATTCCAATTGCTCCGCCCAACCATGTGACTTTCCCCACTACCACACTATGTTTTATATTAATACATATATACAGGTAGTCCTGACTGCCTTCCAAAGACCCCATTGTAACCTAAAATGATCAGAAGTCATCACCTGGACAAACCTACCCAGTCTTAAAGAATGGTGATCAGTATGGCGAAGCACACTGATACCATTTTAACAAGTTTCAGTACATAATTTAGCAAAAACAGAGCGATTTACATAACCATAATTTATAAACGTGAAATATTTGTACAGTTATCTTGTATCGCTTTCGGCATCGTAGGATACAAAAATGTTAAGTTGAACTGTAGTAACTCGTGGGATCTTCTGTCTTCATATGTATTCATCTTAATACCAAAGAACTTGCTGCCTCCATCTCCTAGCCGACCTTCCAGACTATTTTCCTTCTCTTTTTTTTTTCCTTATTAATTTAAAACTCATTTTGATTGAGAAAGAAACCATTGTAAAAATCTTTTTGTTCTTATTGTCGTCTCAACACTGAATTTTGGTATCAGACTCCATTTGAGTTTTTCCCTGCTAATGTGTGCTCTGACCAAGGTACAAGAGTTCAGTGATCTTCAGTAAGAGGAGCACTTAAAGAGATGGATCAGTGATCGGATGAACATAGCCACTAAAATCCTCAAACACATGAAGGTTTCAAAAGTCTTTACATTTCCTGCTACATCTCAGTCTTCTACTGAAGCTCAGCTACTGTTCTAAAGAGAATGTTGGATGAAGCAGAGAGTGAAAAGACTCCCCAAGACTCAAAAACTCTTTACAGACTTCCTGGTCTGTCAAATAAAAAACAAATATATTAGCATGGACATGGCCTATGAGGAAGACCTAGGAAAGTGAGATGAATAGTTTTGGGGGGAAATCCATTAATCTGTTCCACTGTCTAAATGAACTGAATGATTACATGATTAAGTGCAAACTTGAATGCAAAGAACAGATAACAGTCGTCTCAGTGGATTCAGTCTCTCTCCTGCTCAGTGGTCAGCACTGGGGTTTATCATATTGAGCTTAGAAGAAGCTCTGGACCATCTGACTTACACTTACAAGTATTACAATGTTGTAGGGAGTTGTTATCATCTCAGGAGAACATTTTGAGGTTTTATAAAATCCTACATTATTTGCCCACTAGATGGCAGTCAATGGCCACACTAGACCATCATGCTTAAACCTGGTTTTGCTTCTAAGGACCCCTTTATGGATAAAGAGACAGACCACAGACCCCCTTCTGATGACAACACAGATTTATCTTTGCAACACTATAAAAAAAAAGACCGATACATGTATATATGTATGTCTGTTGTGCTTGCACTTGAAATATCTCTGTCTCACAGCTTATCAGATCATTCCTGCTGTCATGAAGTCCAATGATCTGCCTGTAAGGCATCAAGATGACTCAAGTGGGCCAAGAAAGATCATGCTTAGAGGAGTGTCCAGAGGAGACGAGGAGAATTTCACCTACAACAGTGAAGGAGTTCAAGCTCAATGTTCTGCAGACCTCAAAAACTCTTCAAAGATCCATGGAACCGATCCTAATATGTCGTCATCTCACTTTTGAGAGGTGCCATATTAGGAAATCTGTGGTGATCAGGGTGATGTAGCATCAGCCTACTGAGACTCATGTGCAACAACTCCAATCTATAATTACTGCAGAGGAATCTTTTAATTGGTTGGAGTACTTGAATTTCCTTTAACTTCTCTAAAAATTCACTTTTACAGGAGCAGAAACAATCAATTCAGATGTGCTTGAATTTTTACGGCTTGTTTTAGTAGTAGTGGTGAGAGACCCCAATTTTCTAAACACTTCTCAAAACTGTATCCAGCTGCAAACACATTCTTTCCATATTTCAAAGTCTAAATCTATCTATCTATCTATCTATCTATCTATCTATCTATCTATCTATCTATCTATCTATCTTAATTTCTTTCTTTCTTTCTTTCTCTCAGACTGTCTATGTGGGACAATAGCAAAGTAAAAAATTCATGTCAACAGCAAATCACACAGAGGAGACAAAATCCAGACTTCAAATCTAATAAACCTCAATAACAAAACACAGACATGCTGTTAATTTAGGCACAAATACATCAAGTTTTACATTGCAACAGGGGTCTCCAGACTTTTCATAAAGAGGGCCAGATTTGATCATGTGAAAATGCCAACCATTCTGCCTGATGTTCTTTAAACCAATAAAGTTAAATGCAAATCCACTTTTATATATTTATATATTTTTTATTATTTCAAATGACAGTTTTCATTTCTTCACA
>JBCEWE010000626.1:60000-82500 GCA_039877035.1 Silurus lanzhouensis
CTGACTCAGGACTACAGTACGCTTCTGATCATCATCACTGCACCTCAACATCGTTTATCTGTTATAAATGGACATTCGGTGCAACCCAGATGAGGATGGGTTCCCTCTTGAGTCTGGTTCCTCTCAAGGTTCTTCATGCTAACAGAGGATTTTTCACTGAAAATAAAATGGAACATTTGGACGTTTATAAATTTTTTGGTCACAGAAAATCTTCAGAACGTTACAGTACCGAGTTTGTTGAATAAAAACAAAAGGAACTATGAAAGACTACGTAAAACAATTGGACTGACTGAAACCTGAGTTTCTGTGCATCTTCTCCTCAGGTGGATATTTTCTGGGCTCTCTGGTTTCCTCCCATCTTTTATGTATGTATATTAACTTCAAGTTAAGTTCTTAAAAATGTGAATGAATAAACTATAGAGACTTTGATTACTCAAATGAATTTAGTAAATGAAAGAATTGAAATGAAAGTCATTTCTGTTTATTTGAAGGCTTCGTCCTGGACAGAATCTAAAAGTTTAAATGTAAAAGAGAAAAAAGTTGTGAAAAATTCTGCGGTGGTTTTGAAAAGGAAGTGCGATGATGGAGGGCTGCGGGTCGACGGTGCCGTAATCGAGACGATCTCGGACGAGCTCATTAATCTGCAGAGACATCAGTGAGAAGCGGGGATTGTTCGGAGAGTGCAGGATGAATGAGGAGATTAATGTAGATAGGCGTGATTTACGGTTTGTTAATGATATTTCACGGCTCGGTGTTCTTATTAAACCGTACACGGGGACACGTTTCACCGCAACACGAATCGTCTTCTTTTAATAATTGAGTCACTTTGTGACGTGATTGATGTTCAGCCAGTTCATCTCCTGGTGGAGAAAGCGGATTTCTCAAACTCTTCAGGCCTTTTGTTTCACGTTCTTGGAGAAACTTTGTGGAGAATGTTTTTGTGCATTGGAGTTTTGTGTGTGTGTGTGTGTGTGTGTGTGTGTGTGTGTGTGTGTGTGCATGTGTATGATGAAGGGGTGCTGTCGCTAATTAACGAGGGCTTCAAGCCAAACTCCTGAGGAGAACCGGCACGTCTGTGTGTGAGTTCACTTAATTGAGAGCCAGCATCAGCTGTTCATGAGCTACAGGGCCTCCTTAACTCTGCTCCATTAAAACTCCTGCCGATTTTAGAGGAAAAGACCTTAACAGTTGATGAAAACAGAGCAAAGTTTAAAAAAGGACACAAAAATGGAGTTTCATCAATTTGATTAATAATAGAAATGACATAAATCCTCCACTCGCTTTGCTTTTCACTATTATATCACCAAATCTGATTGGTAATGATGTCAGTATTGACTTTGTTCACTATATGGACAAAAGAATTGGGACACCTGACCTTTCCTGCTCTATGTGGTTCGTCTTCAAACTGTTACCACAAAGCTGGAGGCGCTCGATTGTACAGGACATCTTTGGATGCACTGTAATAAAATTTTGCCTTCACTTGAACTTGGAAACCCAAAACCTGTTCCAGCATGGCAGTCATGAGTATGACCCTAACACTCTTACATTCTGCTGTTTCTCCAAGATTTAAGGCCTACTCATGGAAGAGTTGGTGCCTGGTGTTGAATCTATAATGATCTCAGATTTTGAGCTAATCTATGTTCAGGAGCTCCTGGTTCCACAGCTTCATCTGACTTGTAGAAAGATCATCAGTCATAATCACACACTCCAGTGCTCATGTAAGTTCTCACTCTCCAGTGTTCTGTAGTGTTTAAAGACTATAATCACACTCTTGATGTCACCCAAATGAGGATGAGGTTCTGCTTTTGAGTTTGGTTCCTCTCAAGGTTTCTTCCTCATAATATCTTCTTCATCATCAGAGATAAACACACGTCGTTCACTTAGATTTCAGTTCTTTAATTCTTACATTCTGTAAAGCTGCTTTGAGACAAAACGCATTGTGAAAAAAAACGCTACAGAAATAAACTTGAATTGGAAACTTGACAAAGGCTACATGCTCACCTCACATCTTCATAGTTCTTCCTGGTTCCCCTCTATTTTAGTTTGTTGAATTTTTCGATGATGATTAGGGGAGCTGATGGGTCTATATAACGCTGATCTGAGCCTAATCCTGAATATAGTAATGACGCATGGACAGCGACATGGTGCTACATGGTGTTACAACCAGCAATGAACTGTAAGGAAGTAAATGTATTTTTATTTGGGAAGATTTTAAGTGTAACTTCACTACATTTCAAAGACAAATCCTCGTCTTTTTACTCAACTACATTTTTGTGAAATCAGTTATTTATGAAGATAAAAACGTAACTGGTCAAAGAAGCAGCAAGTCACCAAACAGAGTCGAGCGCAAGTTCAGCATCAGTTCAACAGCAAGCAGAACATTTTAAGAGGAATAATACAAATAAACCTTAAAGCGAAATTTTCCTGCTTTCAAACCCTGTTATTTTATTTGGTTTTAAAGGAACTTGTTTAGCATCAAGGTTTTGTGTTCATGATAATGGTAATAGAAATCGATCAGTGTTTGAGTCATTAATATCATTCTATTAATAGATCAGTGTGCTGAGAGTCACATTCGAGTCTTTACACAGAAACTGAGGTGATTAAGTAAAGAATCTTGTGATAAAAATGATCATAGGAACATTATAGTTATAATAAATCACTACTTTGGAAACTTAAGTGCTTTTGAAGGAAAAACTCTTGTATTTTTAATAGAGTGACAGTTTAAAGAGACACTTTTAATATTCAATTTAAAATGTTTAATTTAAGTACATGGTTTGTGTAATTGGTCCACCAGTGATTACGATATTGTCCTGCAAGTTCATTTGTACGAAAAAAAACTGAAACTTTAAAAAATCCTACCCCTCTCTCGGTCAAAATTTCTCATAACACTCTCGTAAGAAATAAACCGTCTATCATACAGATAAATCATCCCACTATTAAATTACACTAACATCAATATCCCTTTTTAATCCAATGCATCTGGACTCCATTCATTTCCAGAATCATGCCATAAAAAGATCTTCATATTCTCCAGCTCCTGTTCCTCGGGAGATCAGATGGGGATTGTGTTACGACGTGTTACCGTACGTCTTTTGTTGCGTTAATCAGATGGCTTTCTAATGATATTAAAAGGCGCCTTTATTCTTCCTCATGAAGTTCAATTGTGTGTAAGAAATGAGATTTGGAAGTGAGCGAGCTGTTTAAAGCAAAGGCTCCGAGGAGCAACATCCCGGCCTTTAATAATGTCTAATAAAGCTCCCTCGGGTCAGCCTTTTCATTTAGCACACATCACATCCGAGAGTCACGCTCACTCACACTCTTCTATCATCACTTCCTCACTTATTCCTTTACTTATTCACTCACTTACTTATTAACTCCAATACTGACAGTCTGACTACTACTACTGACTCTACCCATTCCCTCGCAACCCAAAATAATAAACACAAAGCAATTTATTCAGAAGCTCGTTCTTTCTTGACAAAATCATTTACATAGAATTTTTTGCATTTCTTTTGCATTTTAATTTTTGTTTGTTTATTCGTGAGTGTTCTCACAGTTTCATTCTGATAAACACTACGTTAAAGCTTTGTGTGTGTGTGTGTGTGTGTGTGTGTGTGTGTGTGTGTGTGTGTGTGTGTGTGTGTGTGTGTGTATACATAGCGTTCCTCATCTAGAGTGTAATAATGGCACAGAATAGTGAGAACCCTGAGGCAGTGTTTATCTCCACACTGTACGTGTTATAAAACATCACACAGTTACGATCACCGTCACAAAAACTGACGAGAAACAATTCGATAAAACTACAACAGCAGCTCTCTCTCTCTCTCTCTCTCTCTCTCTCTCTCTCTCTCTCTCTCTCCATAAGTGAACATGACCTAGTATTGCCTCTTATATAACTCTTCTGTTTCAGAGGAAAAGAAATTAGAAATTCTATTTTCAAAACCATGGACAGCGACATCCTTCAGACTAAAGAGGAAAAGGACCACCGGGCTTATTATCAGCGCTCAGTTCAAAAGCCTGCATCTTCGATGATAAGGTAGTACATTAGTGCCAATGAAATCAGAAATTTAAGTGCGGTGACTGGGCAGGTGGTTCCATGATAGATATCACTCCAGACGTCTAATTCAGTATGTAATGGTGTATATTGAGGTGTGGAATGGGGGACATGTTGGTTCAGGATTTCTTTCACTTTCCAGAATAAGTCTCCAAAACAACCCCAAACCTTCAAGCTTCCACCTCCATGCGTGAGTGTGAGTCTGATCCCATCTTCTCTAATGTTCTCCGGCTTACACAAGTTCTTCTGTTAGAGACAAAAATGTCCCATTTGGACTCCACAGAACTTTCTTCCACTCATTTAGTGTAAAATTCTTTCCATTTACTCAGGAACAAAAGAAACATGCATACATCTCAAACACCATAAAGGATCACATCAGGAAAGGTCCATCAATGCTGAAATGTATCTAGAGTTTTTCGAGCAACAAATGCTTCCAATCAGATGACATCATTTTTAGAGAAGGCTTTACATATTTCATCCATACAATGCTAAACCACATGCTGCATTTATTACAACAGCATTAGATTAGATTACATTAGATTAGATTAGATTTAACTTTATTGTCATTGTGCAATGTACATGTACAGAGCCAATGAAATGCAGTTAGCATCTAACCAGAAGTGCATAAATGCCTATTTACAATAGATAACAGTAGATAAATAGTGTATGAGGTATATATATATATATATATATATATATATAGTGTATGAGGTATATATATATGATGATGATGAGGGTGATTAATGTTCAGAAGGTTCAGTAGGTAAATACTGTGCAAAGATTTTGAATAGACAGACATGTCAGAAGATAATATCCTCAAATGACATGATATATTTATGTATAAGTATGACTGTTTGCATGATACAGTATATACAGTATAAATATGGGTGAAATGTACAGTAGTGCAAATGTGAGTTATGGATGGTGCAAAACAATGTGTAGTGAATAAACAGTGTAAAATACACAGAAAGTGACAATGCAGTATTGAATCAGCTTTTCAGTGCAGTAACAGTTACAGGAAACAGCTATTCTTCAATCTGTTTGTGCGGCTCTGAGGCTGTAGAGTCTCTGCCCAATGGGAGAAGAGTGAATAATCCATGGTTAGGGTGAGAGGGATCTTTGATTAATGACCCTCACCCTTTGCAGACAGAGTTTATTGTAACTGGCTTGATAGTAGAAGAGTCTGGGTGGCTGCAGTTCAGACCGTTCACCAACTAGAAACATTTTGTGAAAAATACAACAAAGAAAACCCAGGAGTGTTGAGCAACCAGAATCTTGTATCAGAAACAAATTTCCTCTCCCAGACCTTCACCCAGGACTGTACTGTACAAAACTCATTATACACATTATACAGTAGGTTTACTGGTCGGCGCTATTTTGTGTGTTGTGTATTTGTCCCACACTGTCTTGCATTGTCTGTTTGCACTGTCTTTGTCTTGTACTGTTTGCACTCGGCTGCACTTTATGTGGTGAAGACACTTACTTTAGTCCTCAGCTCTGTGTATTTTCTGCAGTTCTATTTGTGTGATGTCACTCTATGTTGTTTTATGTAGCACCAGGGTTCTTTTACAAAAATGTCCAAATGTCCAGCTCACAATCAAAGTTCACACACAAATACAACGAAGACTGTGTCGGACTCGATATTGGCCCACACCCACGTTACTTCCTGTTTCCTACACTGCGAATGAGCGGCGAAATCAAAAGCCGAGTCATATATCAGCGGCAGGACGTCGTTAGCGCTAGCAGCTCTGATGATTTTCTTCCTGTAATGTTCTCATGGAGACATTATTTCTAATCCTAATGGCCGTGCTGCGTTACGTCTAAAGCACACACACTGATCTATACTGTCACGGCCAATGTGATTAAGCTCCATGAAATCTTAATGCTAATGAAATGTAGCGTCATGGCTAAGCGTGTTTTCTTTTATTATAAATGGTGTGTTTGTTGTCTCTCCCTCTCTCTCTCTCTCTCTCCCTCTCTCTCTCTCTCGTTCTCTCTCTTTCAGTACGGGTGTGTTGTGTCAGCTCCTCCACTCAGGTGATGCATGAGCCAATATGCACACTCAACATGGCACATCAGCAGGAAAATCGCTCTCCTCCACAAATAGCAGGCTAAAAAACGGACGCTAATCCTCGCCTCGTAAACCGGCGCAGGACGCGGCAGGACGCCCGGGGGTTCGGAGGAGATTTGGAAATGTCATGGCTTTTTTTTTCCTCTTTCAGAATTCACTCGTGCATCAGTGCACTTGCTTTAATAGTGTGTGAAATAGCAGCTGGGAGAATTGGTGCTCCTCCAGGGCTAACCTTAAAAACGGTCTGAGATCATCTCACACACACACACACACCACACACACACACACACACACACACACACACACACACACAAACAAGTCTCTTGTAGTTTAATCTGATTTAGTCAAATCTAGTGAAATGTAGCATAGTCTAGGGTAGTTTAATTTAGTCAAATCTAAATCTAGTCTAGTCTAATCTAGCCAAATCCAGTTTAGTTAAATCTAGCCTAGTGTATCCCAGTCTAGTGTAGTCTACTCTAGTCCAGTCTACTCTAGTGTAGTCTAGTCTAATGTAATCTAAACTAGTCTAGTGTAGTCTAATCTAGTCCAGTCTAGTCTAAATTAGTCTAGTCCAATCAAGTTCAAGATCAATATATATCTTAATACCATTATTCTGTTTATTGTATCTCATTTCCTAATATATCCATTTTGTAATATCCCGTATCTCATTACCTAAATTCCCATATACAATGTCATTGTGCATCTCATTTTTTTTTCACTTTCCCATATCCCAGTACACAATTTCCTGTATCCCATTTCCCAATTTCCCATATATAATTTCCCAATTTCCCAAATCTCATTTCCCAATTTGCTATTTTCCATATATGATTTCCCATTTTCCTGCATCCTATTTTTTAAATTTTCCCATATCCCATTTCCCAATTTCCTGTGTCCCATTTCCAATATCCCATTCCATAATTTCCCATTGTTTCAGTATCGGCTGGTTTCTTGAATGTCTTGTTGCAGTTCTTATAATTTCCAAGTGCATTATCAGTTCCTCTAATTTCTAATGTAATGTGCCATATGTAGTCAACTGTGTGTGTGTGTGTGTGTGTGTGTGTGTGTGTGTGTGTGTGTGTGTGTGTGTGTGTGTGTGTGTGAGATATAGATCACATCCTTTAATCTAAGCAGTTTGAGATGAGCAGAAGAGCGTCCTCGTGTCTATTGTTATTGTAATCAATAATAATGAATAATTGCTAATTTGAAGTGTTTATTTCTGAAGGAAAAGGGAAAAGAATTAGACTCAAATCTTCACACTCACATTGACTCTGAGTTACACATCAGTGAGACAATAAGCTCACTTTTAGATTCAATACTTTTAATTATAATGTATAGACCATTACATTTATTTCTATCGCTTTTTGTCAGATGCCTTTTTCCAGAGTGACTTACATTCATGTCATTTATAGACTTGAGCAGTTAAGGGTCTTGTTCAAGCTTGGTGGTTTTGGGATATGAACTCACAACCTTCAGATCAGAAGTCCAACATTTTAACCACTGAGTTGCCACTTCTCATGAACACCATTAGCAGATCATTTCCATTGCGCAGTGTGTTTATGTACATCATTCAATAATCATCTAACCATAGAAACCAGTGTAGAAACCTATCAGAATCTGGAGGTTTGATAGTGTCCTAATGGACAATAATGGAGTTAAGGAGCATAAATTACATGATGATGTAAAATCAAAGTGCTGGATGGAGTTTTGCAGGTTCCGAATGCTCCTCTGTATGAAACAAAGGCTCAAGGTATCTCCTTGTCTCCCTCTCCTACTGTGTTGCATTTGCTTATGATCTAATCAGTGATCTGAGTGAATGTCAAAGCTAAGTTGTGAACCGTGTGGTATTTCTATGATAATGAAGTGGTCTGAGAGAGAGATAGTTATCTGAGCCAGGACGGCTACTTCCCTTGCATGTCTTGTTTTTACTTATCACCGGAGTGCTTTGTTCTCCTTCTGCAAGACCGCCCCCCCAAAATGTGTATAAAACCACAATGCTAAGTTCTTAAAGTTGTTTGACTCCAGCGCCGAAGCAGTAGGCTCTGACGTGTAGGCTCCTCTGAAATAAAGACCACTCCTTAAAGATATCCAAGTCATTTGGTCTTTGCTGGAAAAATAAGTTTACGACAGATGGTGCCGTGACCCGGGTAGAGTTTTCTCACATGACATCGCTATTTTTTTTAACCCATTTTTTTCCTAAGCAACTGCCATCTAGTATTCAAAGAACCTTTACAGAACAATACATGTAGTTATCCGCTGCTCTGTCAGGGAAGTGTTAACTAACAGCTGCAGGGTTTTGTTAACAAATAAGTGGTCCTCTATTTATCAGGGAGGAAGTTGGTTTATCGTCTGTTTAAGCAGGGAAGGTTAACGTCTGCATTAAAGACCACTGCTGAAAGATATCCAAGTCTCCTGGTCTTCGCTGGAAAAAAATGTTTACAACAATACCATGTGATCTACAAGTTATAGAAGGTGTTCTATTAGTCTTTAATGGTATCGGAAATAGCAATAATATGCCACCAACTGGGGGCAACCAATACCCGGAAGACCATTACATCATTACAGCTTCTATTCAAACCAATACAATTCCAATTATAACTATTTCAAATCAGATCTTATCAGATTTTGTTACATTTGATAAGATGAACATTTGTAAGGAAACTGAAAACATCTGTATTTAAAACATCATTATCTAATTACAGTTATTTTGATATACAGATATTGGCAAAAGTATTGGGACACCGGACTTCCAGCCATACGTGTTCCTTCCCCAGATTGTTCCCACAAAACTGGAGACACGTAATTGTCTTTTGATGCCGTAGCATGAAATAATTCCTTCACTTGAACCAGGAGACCCAACCGTGTTCCAGCATGACAATACCCCCCGTGCACAACGCCAGCTCCATGAAGATCTGCGCTACATGGGTTGGAGTGAAAGATCTCCTGTTTATTTTGGAATAAATGTGAACGCTGACTGCACCCCAGGCCCCCCTCATTACACTACACTACATCACTACCTGACTTTACTGACACCCTGGTGGCTGAATGAATCTCCACAGAATCTAGTGAAACATCTTCCCAGAAGAATGAAGCTCATTCTAACAGCAAATGTGGACTGGGATGTTCTAAAAAAGCACATATCAGTCTTATGGTCATATAATGTATCTCATAGGTCTTGTTTCCTTTTTATCCAGTTTGAAGTGAGATGTGTGATCCTTTTCCGAATGTGTGTGTGAGAAGCCTGGCGAGATTTGTGTGCAGTAACGGCGAGTGTAAATCTGGTGCGTGTAAATGCGTTTCTTTGCTTCACGCTCGCTTGCATGTGTTGGTTGATTTCTCCTTAGAGGCGAAGAAGAAAACACAGGGTGGGACAGTGAACTTCTTTCTTCGTTCTGCTCCACGGCTCAGCAGCAGGACATCGAGTGCTGTTCTTAAGGTTAATTAGAAAAATTATCTCATCAACCGAGAAGATCGACATTCTCTCTCTCATTCCCTCTCCCTCTCTCTCATTCCCTCTCTCTCTCTTTCCGAGTAGACGTGCTGATCTCGGGCGAGTCTGTTCTTTAGCCTCCTGTGATTTGTCTCTGTCTGAGTCCATGATGGCTTCAATTCTCTCTCTCTCTCTCTCTCTCTCTCTCTTTCTCTCCTGCCAGTTCTCTTTAGTTCTCTCCCTCACTCTTTATTCTCCTCAGTGAGCTCGCTACTCACAGGATAGCAGATTAAATGAGGCAGAACATCCTTCACTCACTTCTTCTCTCTCCTTTCTTTTGCTTTCTCTCTCTCTCTCTCTCTCTCTCTCTCTCTCTCTTTCTCTCTCTCTCTCTCTCTCTTTCTCCTCCAGCCATATTGAGCTTCACTACTTTCATTCCAGCTCTGTGTCTCTCCCCATATCTCTTCCTCGAGCGATCACGGACATATTTGCCCTCTCCCACTCTTTCTCTCTCTCTCTCTCTCTCTCTCTCTCTCTCTCTCTTCTGCAAATGGATGATATAGAGAAGAGCACTTGATTTCTCTGATGTCTGAAACTCCTGAGCTGCTCTGATGAAGCGAAGCCGACCGTTTACATTCCGTTCTTAAGCAGCGCAGATACAGGAATCCCATTATTACAGAGGAAGATAAGGGCGAGAAAAAAACGGACGTGTACGAATCTTCAGTTTGTGCACTCGGCTCGGGAAAAGAATAACAATTTCCGCGTATCTCACCTCGACCCTCCAGCGTTTTTAGAATAAATGCATGCTTTCAGGCTGAGTAAATATCGCCGCTTGCATCACCGTGGTCCTGTTTTCTCGCAGAGACGCTTAGACATCCGGCCGTAAGGTCGAGAGTCTCCCACAGCGTGGCATGCGTCAAACCTCCGGAGCTTCGCTTAGCGCTTTGTTCGTGATCAGCGCCGACATTCGGCAGATTTGATTAGATAACGTGATTTTTTACTGCCCAAAGTCATTAGTCAATTAGCGATCAGTCAGAACAGGAAGGAAGCCGAGGCCAGACGTGAGCTGCGTTTGTGTACGCCGTTTAAAACCAAAACACGCGAGAAACTCGTGCGGCCGAATGGAAAAGTATGCAGACACCTGATCATAAGAGTGGATCTGAACATCCCAGTCCACATTTAATCCCCATTTGCTTCTATAATAAGCTCCAGTCTTCTGGGAAGATGTTTCATTAGATTTTGTGGAGATTTGTGGAGATTCATTCAGTCACAAAGATGTTAGTAAAGTCAGGTACTGGTGTAGGTGGGATGTGGTGAGGAGGCCTAAGGGGCAGTCAGCGTTCACCAGCGTTCACCATTCATCCCAAAGGTGAACAGAGAGGTTGAGGTCAAGGCACCATAGCAGGCCACTTAAGATCTTCCACTACCTGCTGATGGAACCTGGGTTTATAATTTTTTATCACAAGACTCTTTACCTAATCACCTCAGTTTCTGTGTAAAGACTCGAATGTGACTCTCAGCACACTGATCTATTAATAGAATGATATTAATGACTCAAACACTGATTGATTTCTATTATAATCATCATGAACCCAAAACCTTCTTTATAACTACTTCAATAAAAACGTGTAAATGAGGTCACGTGTGTGGTGGTGAGTTCGAGTCTGGAGTTTCTTCATCATTGATTCCTCTCTAAATGTTCTGCTTGATGTTGAACTGATGCTGAACTGTATGTCGGTGATCAGTAGATTCAACGAGCGCCGATCAGAACACGTGTAAAACAGAGCGTGCGCTCGATCCTGATTGGTGACTCGCTGCGTGTTTCACCAGTTACGTTTTTATCCTCATTGATAAAAAGCAACGACTGATTTTACTAAATGTAGTCGAGTAAAAATTAAGATATTTGACTTTGAAATGTAGTGAAGTTACAGTAAAAATCTCCCCGAATGGAAACACTTCAGTAAAGAATAAAATACTTTAAAAATGCTACTTAAGTACAGTAACGAGTTACATTTACTCACCACCACTTACAAAACAATTAGAAACAATCCGATTTCTTTATATCCGATTATTATTTATTGATGTAATAAACCTGTTCGTTATTTTCTCAAAAGGCTCAATATTTCCCTTCTTTTTCTCTTCATATACTGTATATAGCAGGACCAGAGGTGGCAAAAGTACACACATCCTTTACTTAAGTAGAAGTACAGATACCTTATGTTTTAAAATACTCGGGTAAAAGTTGAAGTACTGATCAAACTTTTTTACTCAAGTGAAAGTGAAGAAGTTTTGGCTCCGACATATACTTAAGTAAAAAGTAGTTTGTGTCGCCATTATGAGGAAAAAACCCACAAAACGCCACCTAGAGGGTTAATTGTGTAAAACATGGCGGATTTTGTGTTTGATTTGAGACTTGGCGCAGAAATAAAACAAAAGTTCACTGATTAAAAATATTTTTATCTGGAGTTTAATAATTAATTTTATATCTAAGTAAAAAAGGACATCGACATTGAAAAAGACGCGCAGTAACAGGAAATCAGTTGTTCGGCTGAAATCGGAGCAGTGAAAATGAAAAAAAATATTTCACCAAATCACTGGATTAAAACTAAAGTAACGAGTCGGTTTTGAGAATGTAAGAAGTAAAAAGTACAGATATTTGTGTAAAAATGTAATGAGTAAAAGTAAAAAGTTGTCTGAAAAATAAATAGTGGAGTAAAATACTGATACCAGAAAAATCTACTTAAGTACAGTAACGAAGTATTTGTACTCCGTTACTTCCCACCTCTGGGCAGGACAAATCAAAGGTCATCACCATCAGGCCCTAGTTTGAGCATCTCTAGTTAATCTCACAGAGATCTGATACCTTAGTTAGATACTTGAAATGTTTTGACACCCTTTCAGAATGTTTCTTATTGCATTTATCTATAGCATTTTAATGGCAAAACTCGAATTTGAAAGAAAACACAAAAGTATAAATGGTTCATTAAAAAGCTTAACAAATGTTTTAAACTGGTTTGTAAATGTCCCTGCAAATGCATAATAATAACGATAATAAAAAAACAGCTATTAATTCCACATGAATATATTTCAGCTTGTGCTCCAGATGCGATTTGCGAGCTCCGACTAGTGCGCTCTCTGGCCGTCCAATCAGAGGATGTGAAAATGCTGGGGTTTGTAAAGCAAGTCGCAATCTGATTGGTTAAAGCAACAGTTTCAAAGAACATGGAGTTTATGATAAAAAAAAAGGCTCTGAAGGCCTTACGTCAGTTTCTTTTGACCCCAGCAACATGTAATGTGATGTCTGAAATAAAAAAACTCCTATAAAAACTTTTTGGGCACCCGAGAAAAAAATAAAGAAAAAAGTCTGTGGAATCATTTTCTACATATTCATGGACAAAAATAGATTCAAATGTGAGGCAGTGATTCTGATTCTGATTCTGAGTTTAGAGCAGCAGAGAAGGACTTGCTGGCCCTGATGGCCTTCCACTGCATTAAACAATAATTTGATGTACATTTGTGTGACAGTTTTTTGTTTTATAAACGCTCTATGCGAAGGCGTGTTGATGGTTATGAATCCTGATGTATTATTTCCCCGGGGAAACAATAAGCAACATTTTAATGGTCTATCAATGTGGTCCTAGCTAATATAATCACCAGTACATGTAACCATTAGTCTTAATGGTTCGTCTTCTTTCCCAACAATTCTTAATCCACATCTAGTTAAAGATGCCAAACCAGTGTCTTAAACCTTTCATTATTCATCCTCTCAGAGGTGACCATTCCTCTTCGCTGAGCCAATTATCCTTAATAATGTGTCCTTACAGAAGATCAAGAATAAAACCCTCCATGTCATGCGTTTATTGGAAAATAACTGCACGATCCAAATGTTCCGGGTTGAATCAGCACCGATTGTCAGTGATGTACGACCTCACCGTTACTTCATCGGGTAAAGTCCTATCTCCTCTTATCGCGCTCATAAACGGCGTTTATGAGCAGCAGCTGTCGCCGGGCTCGCACTCCATCATCTCTACAGCGCTGTCTTCTTTACAGGGATCAGAAAACTTTACCACCATTAAACACAGGTTCCAGACAAACTACAGGTCAGAACTCTGAGTCAGAGATTCGTAAATCAGCACAACAATGCTGGATTTTCTTTTAATTAGTATAGAAAATAGTCATTTTTGTAGACATGAACATAATTCATATGTATAATCATTGCTGTGGAAAGTCTCCAGTGTCAGTGCAGGACAGAGGAGTTTACACTTCGTTGTGGTTTCTTGGTCAGCTCTTCTCTTCTCTCTCCAACTTAATGGGAACAGTTTTGGGGGGAGAACCAGATACTGTATGGCTGGAAAAAACAGGTGTTCCAATATTTTTGTCCACACAATGCATGTTTTAGGATCATCCCATGAGTACCATAAAATGGATAGAAAGCAAATACATATTGTATTTCCTACTAACAGATCGACTCTCTGCGAAAAACAAACAGAATATAGCCAAGTGATGGAGAAATGTCGCCCTCTTCCACACGGAGTTCCACTCGCCTTCTCTCGCGCTCTGATGGTCGTAAATATCAGTTGGCACGACCCTCGGAATCATGACCTCATCATTAATATGATACGACAGTGTGATGGATCTGAGCATTGTTCCAGCAGTGTGTCTCCATGCTGACTCCGGCCTTGGCTCGTATATCAACCACTACAGAGTGGACACTTTTAAGGGCTTCACGCTAAAAAAGAACTGAACCAAAAAGCAGTATTTTAGCCGTGATGGTGAGAGTGTGGGATTAGTGCTGTTCTGGCAGAGTCTGGATCGTTTCTTTAACGATACACTGCCGCACTCGGGTGAAAACCTTTCTTTATTATTCCTAGAATTATCTTTCATGGTTTTTATGATCAATTTCAGACTTCAGTGGATGTACGCTTTGCCATAACCATGCTAATTTATGCTAAGTCTGCTCTTGTTAGCATATGTTCTACATCATAATAAGTGTCAGTATATTAATAATACCATGTTCCCTTTGCCCAGTAATCCCAATGTTCTCTCTCTCTCTCTCTCTCTCTCTCTCTCTCTCTCTCTGTCTGTCTTGTCTGTAGTGATTCATCATGTTTCCAGGATCATTAACTTCCTGTTGAAACAACTGACAGAGAAAGTTAAAAGCAGAAGATTCATCCAGATCAATTCCATACACACTTCTTTTACTTTTCTCTCCATAGGTATATATTTCTTTTGGCAGGATTAAAGGGGAAATTCTAAACATTTAAAGTGTAAGAAGTATTTTCAAAAACTTTTCTATTAAGGTATTCAATGCCATGCCTACAACTCACCCCATATAACCCCGTTACCATATAACCTTCAATTAGATCCCTTCAGTGTATAGAATTACTGCTCTATACCTAAAGCCTTTAAAGTCTAGCTGTATCCCTTATTCCATTCCATTTACATTTATGGCATTTAGCAGGCACTCTTATCCAAAATGACTGGGCAGTTAAGGGTCTTGCTCAAGTACCCAGCATTGGTAGCTTGGTGGTGCTGGATTTTAACTGCAAGGGGACATTTTTAAAGGTAGACATAAATAAATACTTTCTTTTAAAGTACTTTCTTGTACAGATCTGGTCTTAAAACATTTTCATACCACCTCCTATAGCACTACTCATAATCCAATTTAGTGTTTGGCCCTATACATAACCCAGTTAAATATATAACCCTATAACTAACTCCTTTAACCTATAGATGACTCCCTAAATTCTTCAACCTATATTTTAATCCCTAACCCCTTTAACCTCTATCTTAATCCCTAACCCCTTCATCCTATATCTTAATCCCTAACCCCTTCAACCTCCATCTTAATCCCTAACCCCTTCATCCTCTATCTTAATCCCTAACCCCTTCATCCTATATCTTAATCCCTAACCCCTTCAACCTCTATCTTAATCCCTAACCCCTTTAACCTCTATCTTAATCCCTAACCCCTTCATCCTATATCTTAATCCCTAACCCCTTCAACCTCTATCTTAATCCCTAACCCCTTTATCCTATATCTTAATCCCTAACCCCTTCTACCTATATCTTAATCCCTAACCCCTTCAACCTCTATCTTAATCCCTAACCCCTTCATCCTCTATCTTAATCCCTAACCCCTTCATCCTATATCTTAATCCCTAACCCCTTCATCCTATATCTTAATCCCTAACCCCTTCAACCTCCATCTTAATCCCTAATCCCTTCAACCTCCATCTTAATCCCTAACCCCTTCAACCTCCATCTTAATCCCTAACCCCTTCTACCTATATCTTAATCCCTAACCCCTTCAACCTCCATCTTAATCCCTAACCCCTTCTACCTCTATCTTAATCCCTAACCCCTTCTACCTATATCTTAATCCCTAACCCCTTCAACCTCCATCTTAATCCCTAACCCCTTCTACCTCTATCTTAATCCCTAACCCCTTCTACCTATATCTTAATCCCTAACCTCTTCAACCTATAGCTCTATCCCTAACCCCTTCAACCTATAGCTCATATCATATCCTCCCAGTCTCTAAGACACTAACAGATAGGAGCACTGTGTTACAGCCCTAATCTGTATCATGTTATTAATATAGAATTAAGCAGGAATGTTGATGTCACATGTATCGGGTTAAATCCTCACTCCCTCTAATTGTAGAACATTTCTTGGGTCTTGTTCATGACGACATACACTGTCCAGTCAGAGCGCTTCACTGCTGCTAACTGGTCATTATGAGTTCAGAATAGGCGTGAACATCGTTTACGTGTCGGAAGTTTGTAATTACCGTAATTCCAACATGATGTGAACACGTTATTATTGCCAAATTCCACTGGCTCACGAGTGTTCGACCATTCCACTTTCACACAATACGCTGTGAAATGTTTTACACTGATCACATCTGGCTGTTACATAAAGCCACATAATGGTAGAGTTAATCTGATGGGAAAATCTGGTGCTAGGAAAAAGGTGGAAATGCAGAGAAGGAAAGATTAAAGTAAATTTATCATTTAAATAAAGTATAGCATTCATAAATAAAGGTTTTAGCAAGAAACTGGAAAAAAAAGATGTCCCATGAGGACTGAGAATGTCTGAATAACTGAGTGAATGGGTGACTCAATGAATAAGTGTCTGATTGTCTGAGTGAGGAAGTGTCTGAATGACTAAGTGTTTGGGAGTCCAAGTGACAAATTGTATTAATGGGTGTGAGAGTCAACGAGTGTGAGTGTCTGGATGGCTGAGTGACTGAATGTCTGGGTGTCTGTGTGATTAAATTACTGTGTCTGAGTTTGAAAGTGACTGAGTGTCTGAGAGTCTGAGTTCGAGAGTGACTAAATGTCTGAGAGTCTGACTTAAAGAGTGACAGTGTCTGAGAGTCTGAGTTCAGGAGTGACGGAGTGTCTGAGAGTTTGAGATTAAGAGTAAATGAGTGTCTGAGTTTAAGAGTGTATGAGAGTCTGACTTCGAGAGTGACTGGATGTCTGAGTTTTAATTTAAGAGTGACTGATTGTCTGAGTTTGGGAGTGACTGAATGTCTGAGAGTCTGAGTTTAAGAGTGACAATGTCTAAAAGTTTGATTTTGAGAGTGACTTAGTGTTTGTGTTTAAAAGTGTATGAGAGTCTGACTTCGAGAGTGACTGGATGTCTAAGTGTCTGAGAGTCTGAGGTCGAGAATTAATGAGTGTTTAAGTTTGAGAGTGACTGAGTGTCTGAGTTTGAGAGTGTCTGAGAGTCTGAGTTTGGGGGTGACTGAATGTCTGAGAGTCTGAGTTCGGGAGTGACTGAATGTTTGAGAGTCTGAGTTTGAGAGTGACTGAATGTCTGAAAGTCTAAGTTTGAGAGTGCCTGGGTGTCTGAGTGTCTGAGGGTCTGAGTTTGGGAGTGACTGAGTGTCTGAGGGTCTAATAGAGTGAATATTTGCCTGATTGACTGATAACATGATTAAATGAATGATAGATTCATGCTGTCTTTTAGTCAGTGACCAATGCAAAACAGAAACAAAACAAAACAAAACATTGGACTCAGACGTCTGAAACTGATGAAAACATGTATTTCATTGAGAATCTAATGGAGTTTATTTGTGCAGTTTGAGTGAACAGTGTGAAATGTGGCAGTGTGTCTATCATGCAGTTTGTTTTTAATCAGAGAGTGTAATGTAGTGGAAAAGAGGTTAATTTGATTGGTCTTTACATTTCTATTAACAAATTAATTGAAGGGTTCGCTAAATGCGTGTCATTACAAAAATAAACAACGGCAACATTCATGAAATGAGGCAATTAATTACCAAAGACAGAGGCTCTCATTTTCACTAATGGGACAATCAAAATGCTAATGGACGCTAGTGCGGTGTAGGAAGATATGTATACTTTCTCTGCTGACGTTTAACTCCGGACCTCCAACACACAGACACGCAATGTGATTGTTTTTTGCATGAAAACAAAGTACATATTTATGTGTTTCTTAAATATTGTGATTAAAGTAAATGAAGACAGACAGACAGACAGACAGACAGACAGACAGACAGACAGACTTTGCCAACATGGACAAAACCAGAGGAAGTAGGCAGGTAGAGACTGAATACAAAATAGTGACGGAATCACCAGAGCTTCACTCTTCACCGCAGCCAGTGCAGATGTATATCACGGCCGGTCCAGAGAACGTTAGTCAAGATGGCAGACAACAGTCTTAGTGCATGTGGACAGCGTGTGGTGCTGAAGTTTCTAAATGTACCTTCAATTAATTAATGAACAAATATTGATGCTTTATGCAAATGTATGTTTATTATTAATGAAACCAAACTCAACATAGAGCATAAAGACAAAATATTATTTAAAAAAATATAAATATGTTTTAAATTTATGAAGCAGTACGTCGTTCGAATCTGTAAAGGGGCTATTTTTACTTTTATACACTAAGAATGTCTGACTTTTTTGGAATTGTCTAATTTTTGAAGATGCGAACACGGCCATGGTTATATTCACGAAATCTTTCAAAATCCACACGCGCCATTCAGATTTGACAACGCCGCAACAGAGAGAGAAGAAGAACGCCTGGCAGGCATGCATTGTGGAAGTCTCACTATTTTCTCTGTATGTTTGGACAATAGTATGGGTGTAGAAGGACTTTTACTTGTTAAATTACATTTTTAATTACCTAAATCATCATCGTCAATCATATATACAGTGTATATATTGCTATACTTTTCCCTTCTGGTTATATGCTAACTACATTTCATTGGCCCTGTACTTGTAATCTGCACAATGACCTAATCTAATCTAGTCTAATCTAATCCTATAAGGGTATCTGGCAAATGCTAAGAATGTAAATGTAAAAGAACAAACCTACAGCAAGGTCTCGAACCACCACCTTGTGGCCCAGTTGCAGGTCAGAGAAGAGTTGCTACTGGACGCCAGGAACATTCTGGAGGAAAATGTCCATAGGTATACAGTACATGTGGTTCAATGTTTCATTATTCCTGCACTCTTAACTTCAGTTCTTCCCTGCAGTCCTTGTAGTTCTCGGTGCTTCTGGTGTACATGCATCACTATGACATTTAGCATGATTTATGCTAACCTCGTATCTGCCTATGAAGTAGAAAGTCACAGTATTTATGTTATGTTTTTGTGGTGAACTAGTCAGAGTCAAATGCAGTGCATAGAAGTGCCACACACTGATATCTATCTATCTATCTATCTATCTATCTATCTATCTATCTATCTATCTATCTATCTATCTATCAACCCATTCCTTCATTCATCCTACCCTTAGTCCATCCATCAATCCATCTACTCATATATCCATACACAGGTTTTTCCACTCATTTACTTTTTACCTATCCATCCATCCATCCATCCATCCATCTTTTTATCCATCTATGGATCTATCTTTCCATCCATCCATCCATTTATCCATCCATCCATTCAATATCTATTTATCCATCCAGCCATCCATTTGTTAGAAAGTCTCAGTATAAAGTTTTGGAGTTATACCTCAAAGAAGTGAGATGTGATGTTGGTAGAAGTGAAATGGCATCATCACTATCACCTGAAAATTAGTAAATATTTCATTATGAGTCACAAATGGTGAAGGTCATAGCAAAGTTAAACGTCTGAAATACTTTTCCTTGCTGTTTAAGGTCCGCTGCATTAACACACTTCACGTGGAGCTTTGTTTTTACACGTGTGAGTCGAGCGTAACCTCCTCAGGACCCCGCTGAAACCCCTGTTTTCCTGCGCTGTGCTTCATTCAGACAGCAGGCGTCTCAGACAGCATTTTATCCACACTGTGTTATTGGAAGGACTTACACACACTAACGCACGTGAAAACACTCTTAACCACACTCACACTCCACGCCTATGCGGCACAAACATCTTAATGTCAGGAGGAAAATTAAAACACTTTCCCATTACCGCTCGTCTGCTGAGGGAACAGCAGGGGCCACGGGGTCAGCTGGCGCTTATAGAGGAGATGAATGCTGACCTTTGGAGACAGCGAATGAAAAATGCAAGTTTTAATTCGTACATGATTCTGCGTCAGATTGATTTGGAGCTATTGACTGATTATCACACAGAAACTCAAGAAAATAATAAGAATCAGCAGCTTTTTTTCTTTTTCTCGGACTGGTTTTTCTCACGCCAGTGAACGGTTGCATCAAAAGGCAACATTTTACACACATCGACATCAATAACACAACAATACACAACAATACGCAGAAATGCACAACAATACACAGTGCACAATAATACACAACACACAACAATATACAACAATATACAACAATACACAGCAATTCACAGTAATACACAATGCACAACAATACACAACAATATACAACAATATTAAACAATAAACACAAATACACAACATTACACAACAATACACAACAATACACTTACAGTGAGGAAAATAAGTATTTGAACACGCTGCTATTTTGCAAGTTCTCCCACTTATTTCCTACTAAATTACTGAAGGAAGTGTTATATACAACTGGTGAACCTCTTCTAAATATTATTAACTCCTCACTATCTTTAGGTCACGTCCCTAAATCCCTCAAGTTAGCAGTTATTAAGCCCCTCATTAAAAAACCTAATCTGGATCCAAACACGTTATCAAATTACAGACCCATTTCAAATCTCCCATTTATGTCTAAGATTTTAGAAAAGATTGTCGCTGCCCAGTTATGTTCCTACCTGCAAGAGAACAATATCTTTGAAGAATTTCAGTCAGGTTTTAGGCCCCATCATAGCACAGAAACTGCTCTAGTTAAAATAACTAATGACCTGTTTTTAGCTTCAGACCAAGGCTTCATTTCGCTGTTGGTTTTACTTGATCTTAGTGCTGCATTCGACACTATAGACCATGATCTCCTCCTAGATCGATTACAAAATTACATCGGCATTCAGGGACAGGCATTAAGCTGGTTTAAATCCTACCTGTCCGATCGTTACCATTTCGTAGATTTAAATGGAGAGCTATCCAGACTAATGCAAGTAAATTATGGCGTGCCGCAAGGTTCAGTTCTAGGACCCCTGCTGTTCACAATATACATGCTTCCGTTAGGAAATATTATTAGAAGGCATGGAATTAGCTTCCATTGTTATGCTGATGATACTCAGCTATATATTTCATCTAAACCAGGCGATACAGCTCAATTAAGTCGGATAACTGAGTGTGTTAAGGAAATAAGAGATTGGATGACCCATAACTTTCTGCTTTTAAATTCCGATAAGACTGAGATTTTGCTCATCGGACCAAAAACTAGTATACAGAAGCTCCAGCATCTCAATCTGCATTTAGACGGATGTTCTGTAACCACTAATTCAACAGTAAAAGACCTGGGTGTTATTTTAGACAGCGACTTGTCTTTCAAAAATCATATCAATCAAGTTACTAAAACAGCCTTCTTTCACCTTAGAAATATTTCTAAGCTAAGAAACATGTTGTCCATATCTGATGCAGAGAAGCTCGTCCATGCGTTCATGACCTCCAGATTAGACTACTGTAATGCGTTACTAGGTGGATGTCCTGCGTCATTAATAAACAAGCTTCAGTTAGTCCAGAATGCAGCAGCCAGAGTTCTTACAAGGTCAAGAAAATATGATCACATAACCCCGATCTTATCGTCTCTACATTGGCTTCCTGTTAAGTTTCGAATAGACTACAAACTATTACTTCTCACTTATAAAGCACTAAATGGTTTGGCTACCATATATCTATCCAGTCTTTTAACACGCTACAATCCGCCACGCTCCCTAAGATCTCAAAACTCTGGGCTTCTAGTAGTTCCTAGAATAGCAAAGTCCACTAAAGGTGGTAGAGCTTTTTCACATTTAGCTCCTAAACTCTGGAATAGTCTTCCTGACGGTGTTCGGGGCTCAGACACACTCACCCAGTTTAAGTGTAGATTAAAAACATATCTTTTTAGCAAAGCCTACACATAACACACATCACATCATAACCTTGTGCTCCAGAACATCTGATCACATGCACATTATCAACTTGTGCTGTTAATATCATGAACAGCAGCTACGCTAATTCCTCTCCACTGCTTCTCTTTCTCTCCCCATCCCGAGACACCCTGAGGTTTGGCCAGCTCCAGTCACCTCCCACCTCGTGATGATTACGGATCTTTGAAGAAGTAGATGCCGAACTCACAAACATCTCGAACCATCTAGAGACGTACCAGTGCCATTTGGATCCCGCTACATGTGTGGAGTTTGGCATTGGACCTCCTGGGGTGTTTAAAGGCTCTGGCATGGAGAAGCTGATGCTGGATCTGTGGTGATCACAAATGCTGAGCTCATAAAACTCGGAGCTACTAACCATATAGACTGTATAAGACTGCAGAAAGAACATCAATTATAATCTTATACTCCAGTAATCATGTTAGTTCTCACTCTCCAGTGTTCTGTATTGTTGAAAGATTTATGATCAAACTCTTGA
>JBCEWE010000626.1:87500-120000 GCA_039877035.1 Silurus lanzhouensis
ATATTTATATACCCACACACACACACACACACACACACACACACACACACACACACACACTGTATTTATATACACTATTTATATATATATCAGGAATAAAATCATATTTTCATCTACACTACACTGGTGTACAGCCACGTGTTTTTTTTCCCAAACTGTTACCACAAAGTTGGAGGCACACAATTCTCTTGTACGTCTTTGGATGCAGAATGTATTTTTCCCTTCACTTGAACTGGGAGACCCAAACGTGTTCCAGCATGACGGTGCACAAATCCAGCTCCATTAAGAGCTTCTTTTAATGGGTTGGAGTGGAAGATCTCCTGCTAGAGCGCTCTGGAGAAACCACTGGGATGAATGTAAACACTGACTGCATCTCAGTCTTCCTCACCTTCTCACCTACATCACTACCTGACTTTACTAACACTTTATCTCCACAGAAAATCTGGTGAACATCTTCCCAGAAGTGTGGAGCTTATTATAACAGCAAACAGGAACTAAACGTGGAATACGATGTTCAAAAACATTCAGTTTGTCACGTGATCATGAAACCACACAGAAACTACGGAAACGATCAGAAACAGATGGACGTGACGAGACACGAGAAAACTAGCAAAGACAAAAAAAAGAGAAGAAATTTCATCATGGCTGCCTGTCAGGAAATAAAACGAATATGCTGCTCTTCTTTTTTGTGTCTCGTCCTCTCGCAGATTCACAGAACTCTAATGGTGAGACGCCAAACACAACAACAACATCCGTCTTCTTGTCAGGGCGTATTGACGTAACATTACTGCTAGCAAATTGTTTTGTGTTGTGAAGTGTGTCTCGGAGATACCTTTAGCTTTATGATCCACCAGGCCCTAAAGTGGAATCACACACACACACACACACACGACAGCGATACGCCGTTCCAGTTTATCGAACCCCTGTGAGATTAAAGCTACTCTCCGTATCTGAAATCTTTACATTTTAATTCTTCTAAAAGGCACGTTATCGTGTTCCAGCTCTAACGAACCTGATTTAACTCCGCCCATTTACACACACACACATGCGTGAGGTTCATGAGGTTAAAATGGGCGTGTAAACGTGCGTTAATCCTCAGCGCTTCCAAATTCATAGCGTGCTGTATACGTGATTCGACTGTTCCTATAATAACAGCGTCGGACGGACGACGGTAACATTTACGCACACGTGAATGCGGAATATGGTGTAGTTTACGTTACGTTTACGCTGATTGAAGGAGTCTCCAGTGTCAGAGTTTTGTAACCGTACAGATATAAAACCAGAAATGGGTTTATGATTAGACAGTTAAATTATCATCAGTGTTTTAAATATTCAAATATATGTTAATTAATATTTTAATTAAAATTTGATTTGCACCCGTACACACAGCAACGGAATGCAGTTTAGCATCTACCAGAAGTGTAAATAGTAGAAATTATGCAAATTGACAAGTGCGTATAAATAAACTATATTTCCAAAAGTATTGGGACACCTGACCTTTCCTGCTCTATGTTTCTTTTCCAAACTGTTACCACAAAACTGGAGGCACTCAATTGATGCGCTTTAATTCAATTCTGCATTCACTTGAACATGGAAACCCAAACCTGCTCCAGCATGGCACTGCTCCTGTGCACAAAGTGAGCTCCATGAAGATCTGGTTTAGATGCTTTGGAGAGGAAAAGATCTCGAGTGGCCTGCTATTTCAATGAAACCACAGTTTATGAACAGGCAGTTAAATAATGTAGTGATTCCAAATAAGTCTCGAGCCGCACTGTGCAGCTGTGTAACGTGTCTGTAGTGAATAAGGAGTTTTTTTTTCCTTTGAAGAAGTGTGTAAAATCAGCACCGGGGTTTGGGTCGGTAAATCCATAAATCATTGTCAGAGAACAGGCAGATAAAACCCAAACAGCAGATAATCCATAATCAATAAAAACAAAAACAGGCATTAATCACTAGCAGGAAGTGGAGATAGATCTACACACGAGGAGATGAGGACTGGGAAAGCAGGATAACATCAAGAAGACAACAAGAAAGGACACATGATGGTGAAAAAAACTCCGGAGTAAATTAAAGCAAGAAAAACACAGCGATGACAGGAAAGGGTGGAGATAAGACCAAAAACACACACACACACGACTTTCTACTGTGTAAGATTTAGATCACAGGAAAACGAGAAGCAACAACATTGTAACCAGATGCACCTGATGCTAAGGTTTAGACGCTTATTTGAACTTCTTTAATAGCTGCTATTGAATTAAACGATATAATCACATGACTGAGCGAGGCAGGATTCACCTACAGTTCAACCTGGACCCTGTAAGTGTGATTATATCGTGTTTTCTAAAGTCAGTCATTTAATTGCATTCAAAAACCCCAAAGACACCAAACTGCTGCAGATATATTATTTATTTAATGACAGAGTGTGCAGGTTGCCAGACGCTTTAATGAAACGTTTTTCCATCATGTAGTTTTTACGTCTCTCAACCATGTGTACACAGTGAACTTTTAAAGTTTGTCTGGGTTGCCAGGTTGGGCACTCATGTGTGTTTGCTTGTACATATTACATATTATACTGTTCATTGTTAAATGCACATTACAAATACAAATGATTCAAAATCAATTGATTATATTTTTGCATATATATAATATATATTTTGAGATTTGTTAGAAACACTGTATAAACAGCTACAAGGACGTTTTTTTTTTTAATCACACACAGATAAAGTAGTGGCATGAGTTTACATTTTGTCTGAATAAATGTTAAGTAGAAAGACAAATGTGCAACTGTGCAATGTCTCTACGCATAATAAAGCTGTTGGTTTTAACCAGAGGTGGCAAAAGTACACACATCCTTTACTTCAGTAGAAGTACAGATCCTCATGTTTTAAAATACTCGGGTAAAAGTTGAAGTACTGATTAAACTTTTTTACTTAAGTGAAAGTAAAGAAGTTTTGGCTCAGACATGTACTTCAGTAAAAAGTAGTTATTACTTCTACCTGTTTTAGCTGTTAACTGGACCTCACATCATATTTATATTAGATAGATAGATAGATAGATAGATAGATAGATAGATAGATAGATAGATAGATAGATAGATAGATAGATAGATAGATAGATAGATAGATAGAACATTGTCATTGCATAGTACAGGTACACAGCAACGAAATGCAGTTTGACATCTACCAGAAGTGCAAAAAGTAGCAATCGTGCAAATAGTGCAAATAAATATCCAGCATATTTACAGCATGTGATATGTATGTAAGCATGTGTACAGTGATTAAATATAGAGGCTGTAACAGTGCAGAGACGTGTGAACATCATTAAGAGTCTTTGCTATGTTTCCACACGGACAGTTAATGAGGTGATACCGGAGAAACTGCACCACCTCAAATCAAGTCAAGAAGCTTTTATATATAAAATTATAGACATTTTACAGATTTGAATGATGTATTGTTTTTATCTGTACGATCAATAAAGACAGTAATTTAAGTTTGTGTCGCCATTATGAGGGAAAAACCCACAAAACGCCACCCAGAGGGCAAATTGTGTAAAACATGGCGGATTTTGGTGTTTGATTTGAGACTTGGCGCAGAAATAAAACGAAAGTTTACTGATTAAAAATATTTTTATCTGGAGTTTATTTATTTCTTATCTAAGTAAAGAAGGGACATCGTGGATAAATGTATTTTTTGCCGAAGGTTTTAATTTCGCCTCTTTTATACTCAGATATTTATTTATGTATTTACATTTTTTATAAAAATGGTAAAAACAGAAATGCGCGCTGAATTGATAGCGCGTTAATAAAATGTAGTACCGTTTAAAAGAATTTTAATTTTGACAGCCAAATATATATATATATATTAGGGGTGGCACGGTTCACAAAACCCACAGTTCGGTTCGTATCATGGTTTTAGGGTCACGGTTTTCGGTTCTGTACGATTCTTGTTATTTTTTTTCTTTTAATCTTCAACACTCCAGAAATTTCCGTCAACATTTGATATATAGCTTATTAGCTTAATTATACACAATTTAGGATACAGTATTAACATTTCTGTAATGTAATCATGCACTAAATGAATCTGACTTGACTTTAAGCACGTTATTGGGAGCATCTCTGAGGAAAAGCTAGGTGAGATTTTGATACAGCAAGAGAGAAGACATTGATGATGACATGCTTTTCGTTTATTTGGCAAAAAAAAAAAAAAAAAGTGTCGGCGAGAGGGAATATTAAACCTCGGCTCGAGTACATTCATCAGCTGACGAAATCCTTCACACTCATTCACGCTGCACGGTTGCATATCTTTTGCTATGAACATCCCCAATGCTTTAGTTCTGGCTATTGCCCTGTCGACTGATCACTGAGAGGCTGCTTAAATGCTGCCGACAGTAGAAGTTGTTTCCTAACCGGCTCTCTCCTGTTTGTGCTGTTTGTATCGACACATTGGCGTGATGTCTTCTCAAATAAACTGTTATATTAGAAGTGTTGCCATTAGCATGTTGAATGCATTTTGCACAAGGCTTGCACACAGTCGCAGTTCAATCTACTGTTTTATTTCCGTTGTCATCGTAAGTAACATGAAATCCAAAATGTTCCCACACACCGGATTTAAACGACGCGGGCGCATCCGCCAACTCCGGGCAGCCTTCATTATCTCCTCCACCTGCCATTTCTGCAGCACTGTTTACTTAACTTTTACTGTCTATATTTATGTTCATGTGAAACTGTCTGAGGCGAAACTGTATATAAATACAAAACGAATTTAAAATGTTGTTACCGAATGAATGTGTCCAGGCGGAACATCTGCATATAAAACTCAAGCAGAGAAAAGATGATGATGATGATCAGGAATGTGTCTGTTCTCAGTCATGTTTACATCACTGACTCCCTCTGTCTCATCCACGTGAACCCCAAACTTCTTACTGCCTTCTGCCTGCTGATTCTTATCTTCGTAAACTAGTCTACATCTGTGGTGAGTGAGAGTCAGGACTTTATACACCAGTGGAATGAAATCAGCGTGCAGTGGAAATAAAAAAAAAAATTTCACTAAATCAATGGATTAAAACTAAAATACAGAGTCTGTTTTGAAAATGTAAGAAGTAGAAAGTACAGATATTTGTGTAAAAATGTAATGATTAAATTTTTTCAGCCAATTGCATTCCAGTGTTTACACCTGAACTCCTTCCAACCAATCACGATCAACTATTCACACCTGAACTCCTTCCAGCCAATTACAATCCACTATTCACACCTGAACAACTTCCAGGCAATCACAATCCACTATTCACACCTGAACTCCTTCCGGCCAATCACGATCCACTATTCACACCTGAACTCCTTCCGGCCAATCACGATCCACTATTCACACCTGAACTCCTTCCGGCCACTCACAATCCACTATTCGCACCTGAACTCCTTTCAGCCAATCACAATCAACTATTCACACCTGAACTTCTTTCAGCCAATCACAATCCAGTATTCACACCTGATTTACACATTTGTTTTTACTAAGAATTTGTAATTGTGATCAGTTTGCAGAGGTATAATAGGAATAGATCTGCTTTGGACCTGCTGTGGAAACAGCTATAACAGGAACTCAGTGTCCTGAGAGTCGGAGCTTCATGAACGCGGCGTTGTGCTGAGGAGTAAACAAATCATTTTAATGTAGTCCAAATTACACGCTGCACATCTTCACAAAGGTCACGAATGTAAAATGAGTTTAAAATGTATATTTAGGTAAGTGTAATGTGGCGTGAAACGCTCGCTCTGTTGGAGAATCGTTACATTGACCGGACGCGACATGGCGCTTCTGCTTGCTGTCATTGACCGGCTCAACAATGCAGAAGCAAACACACTCGAGCGTCTGGAAACAATCAAGCGCTTCATCGACCCGCAGTGTTCTGTACCCATGTGACGAGGAAAATAAGCACAGACAGTTCCTCAAGCATGAAATAAATTATGTAAAAAATTCAAAATAAATCAAAGCTGATAGCAGAGAAACTGAATATGAATGTGTTTACCAGTGTACAGAGTGTACGTCTGTGAGGCTTTATATATATATATATATATATACACACAAACAAAAGACCATACACCTGACTTTTCCAGCCATATGTGGTTCTTCCCCAAACTCTTACACAAAGTTGGAGACACAATTGTATTGGAGGTCTTTGGATGCAGCATGAAATTTTCCCTAACCCTAACCCTGTTCCAGCATGACAATGCCCCTACCAGCCAATCAGAAATGAGTATTTGTTTACTAGTGTGTGTGTGCGTGTATTGGTGAATTCTGGTGCAGCTAAAAGGGAAACGATTTCCAAACACAGCAGAACGAATCTGGTGTTGGTGAGCAGGTTTTTATTTCCATCGATAGATGCACAAGCAGGAAAATGAAACTCGACGACGACATGTTTGTTCCGCTCTTGTTTGTTTGTTTTGTTCGTATTTGTTCTTTCCATCTCCTTATCCTCTGTGGAATTTCCCCTCACGACCTCTGTCTTCACGTCTGCAGGACAGAATTCTAACCATGAGCACCTTCTGCATAATGAAAGCAGAGTAGCGACTCGCTGTTATTGGTTTTTAGCCTGGATCACATGACAACATTATATGATCGTGGTTATGGTCAGGGCTCAGGTGGTGCTGCTGCTGCTTCACTTTGTCGCGTAGCCTCGGGTCATGTTTTTTACAGGGCTGGCGTTAGCTATAGGTAGAGCAGGCGATTGCCCAGGATCCTGAGCTTGGAGATGGGGCCTCCTATCAAGACTAGGCTCTTTAGATTTAAAATAAATGTCCCTCACTTGAAGTGTAACCAGTAAATATCACTGTTTAACTCTGTCTCAATGCATGAAGAGTCTGACTTTTCTGCATATTGACTTGATAACAACGAAACGAATGCATCCCTCAGGGGGGTTAAGAAGCAAAAAGCTAAACAAGTAAAGCCGCAAAGAAAGTGCAGCCAGCAATGTAGTTAACACCCCCCCACCACCACCACCACCAACACAACCACCACCACCACCAACACAACCACCACCAGTTCTGTTTGTGTGATGTATATCATCTTTAACACAAGGGTTCCTTGGTGGTCTAGTGGTTAGGATGCGGCGCTCAGGGAACCAACCCCAGCCATTAGGGTTGCACAAGCCTTAGTGCCGGTCCCAAGCCCGGATAAATAGGGAGGGTTGCATTAGGAAGGGCATCCAGCGTAAAAACGTGCCAAATCAAACATGCGGATGAAGCCGAAAGAAAGTTTTAACACAGTCTTTACCGCTGCTTTTTTTCCTATACTCAGTACAGTCTCCGGGTAAAATTCTGGCTTAAGATTCCGCATCTCTGTCTGATATCCATCACTGCCTATTTGGATCAGGTCAGATTACTAATAGATGTACAGTAGATTCTCCTTATTAACACCAAGTGGTTACAGCAGGTGCCGTGAAATGTTATATTTCTGTAGAACTTATGATTCTGTGATGCATTTTCTAAATGTTTTTAATGCAATTAGGATAAATAACTACACAGCAGTTCTTCCCCCCTTCTTCACTTTCTCTCTCTTTCTCTCTCTGTCTCTCTGTCTCTCTCTCTCTCTCTGTCAGATGCCCCACACACCCTCCAATCTTTTTGGCATTTAAAGCTGCCAATTAGCAGGTAATGAAGGGTGAAGCTCGAACTTAATGACACTTGAAAAACCCAAAAATAAGCTAACATCGTAGAAAGGTGACGTAGCAGATGAGCAGAATTATCAAAATCTAAACACCAGCCATGTAGCGATTACAGGTCCGTCCTTTAAAAAATAAGAACTGCCATTTACAGTTCAGTTTGAATGCATTTTATTTTTACAGTATATTTCACTGTGAACACTGTCCAAAGTAGCATTAAATAGATTTTAAATACAAATTCTATCACCATCAATTAGTCCCTAAATCTGTATCCCTAATGAAAAAGCCAGAGGTGATGAAAGACTTCACCTGAGACTTCACCTGAGACTTCACCTGAGACTTCGCCTCAAACTTCACCTGAGACTTCACCTAAAACTTCAGCTGAGACTTCAGCTGAGACTTCAGCTGAGACTTCACCTGAGACTTTAGCTGAGACTTTAGCTGAGACTTCAGCTAAAACGTTTCCTGAGACTTTAGCTCAGACTTTACCTCAGACTTCACCTGAGACTTCACCTGAGACTTCACCTCTGAATTCACCTCCAATTTCACCTGAGACTTTACCTGAGACTTTACCTGAGACTTTACCTGACACTTTACCTGAAACTTACCCGAAACTTTACCCGAGACTTTACCTGAGACTTCACCTGAGACTTTACCTCAGACTTTACCTCTGACTTTACCTCAGACTTTACCTCAGACTTTACCTCAGACTTTACCTCAGATTTCACCTGAGACTTTACCTGAGACTTTACCTGAGACTTCACAGTAACAAATCAGCTTTACAGAAATAAATCGACAAAATATAAATATTAGGTCTGTTGTTTGATTTCATCGTAGCAAAGACACTGAATTCGAAATCTGTTCCTGTTTTCACCTTTATAGTAAAGTATTATTAATGACAACAGATTAGATATTTCTATGGGAATGTTCCTTGTATTCAGAGTTGACACTGTCTCATGCGACATTTCACATTTCATAAAGTCGGTTTCTAATACTGGTTATTATAGTTCAAGTCAAGTGTATAAGTTTGTTCCTTATAATGACTCAGTCAGGGGCGACTGTGGCAAGGAAAAACTCCCCGAGATGGCATGAGGAAGAAACTTTCAGTGAAACCAGTCTCTGGGTGGCGCCAAATTTACATTTATGGCAGACGCCTCTTATCCAGAGCTCCTACATTTATTCATACAATCAAGCAGCTATGGGGTTGAAGCTCTTACTCAGAGACCGTTGGTGCGCCTGGGATTTGAACTCACAAACTTCAGACACAAAATCAAATACCTTAACCACTAAGCTAACACCTCCGCAAACGTCAGAGTAACTTAACAGTGAGCAGTAAAAGTTTTGGCAGCAAATCTGAAAAAAAGATTATGTGGGTTTAGTTGTTTTTTTTCTCCCAATGTAGTCGCTCAGTATTCGCACAAAAAGATTAAAGCTCTGGGTTACTGATCAGAAGGTCGGGGGTTCAAACCCCAGTACTTCCATGCTGCCATTGTTGGGCTCTTTAACTACGTCCTTTCCAGAAGCAAATCAAATCTGTCTGATTTTTTTTGCAGCATAAACATCATATATAAACAGAACCCCCTGTCCAGTCTCTCTTACACCTCTGCCTTATTGTTAATTAAAAATATTACGTTAATACACACAGAATAATGCTTCTACAATGATGCTTCAATCCATTTATTTTAAATAAGTATTTAAAATGTCATAAAAATCTTTTGAGGTATTTTTAATATAAAAAGGTTTTACAAAAACACTATTGGAAATACAAATGAGCATCAAATACAAAACACGTCCAAAGAATTCATTCTTTAACATGACGCTATTTCCCCCTAAACATCAATCTCTGATAAACAGCATGAGATGAGTGCTGTATCTCACACTCATCCCTTATTCCCTGTTTTTTTCCTGTCGTTTGTGGCCCGGCGTTGAGCCGATAACCCGAGCTGAACCAATAAACAATCAAAGTGCAGCTTCAGTAGAAACGATTGCAGGCCGGAGAGATGGAGGCCATTATTAACGCCGGCCCTGTCCTGACAACGCTATTTTCTGGAAGGTAATTGCAGATTCAGATCTCTGAGAAAGAGAAGCTCTGTGTGTGTGTGTGTGTGTGTGTGTGTGTGTGTGTGTGTGTGTGTGTATGTGTGAGGGAAAGGGAGTGGGAGTAAATGCCACCTCTTTAATTATTGCCTCGTCCACGTCTCCCTCGTTGAGATGTCTATCGGATGAAGGGATGCAGAAGAAAACGAGTGTAATGGGACATGAGCGGCGTGTGGAAAAGCCACTAAAGATTAGAAGCGACGTTTCTAATGGACGATGGCAGCGTTCCCACAGCTCAACACACGCCAAAGTCACTTTGATGATGTGTGGAAACTCCTCGCATGAAGCTGATGATGGATTTTTAGAAACGCTGTATTGTTTCTTTATTTCCTGGTCAGGTGTGAATAGTGGATTGTGATTGGCTGGAAGGAGTTCAGGTGTGAATAGTGGATTGTGATTGGCTGGAAGGAGTTCAGGTGTGAATAGTGGATTGTGATTGGCTGGAAGGAGTTCAGGTGTGAATAGTGGATTGTGATTGGCTGGAAGGAGTTCAGGTGTGAACACTGGATTGTGATTGGCTGGAAGGAGTTCAGGTGTGAATAGTGGATTGTGATTGGCTGGAAGGAGTTCAGGTGTGAATAGTGGATTGTGATTGGCTGGAAGTTCAGGTGTGAATAGTGGATTGTGATTGGCTGGAAGGAGTTCAGGTGTGAATAGTGGATTGTGATTGGATGGAAGGAGTTCAGGTGTGAATAGTAGATTGTGATTGGCTGGAAGGAGTTCAGGTGTGAATAGTGGATTGTGATTGGCTGGAAGGAGTTCAAGTGTGAATAGTGGATTGTGATTGGCTGGAAGGAGTTCAGGTGTGAATAGTGGATTGTGATTGGATGGAAGGAGTTCAGGTGTAAATAGTGGATTGGACAGAGACGGCAGGAAAAGGAGCAGTGTAGGAGAGTGGAGGTTAGGGTTGGTACTTTAAATGTTGGTACTATGACGGGTAAAGGGAGAGAAGTAGCTGATATGATGGAGAGGAGAAAGGTAGATATGCTGTGTGTTCAGGAGACCAAGTGGAAAGGGAGTAAGGCCAGGAACATTGGAGGTGGATTTAAACTGTTTTATCATGGTGTGGATGGAAAGAGAAATGGTGTAGGGGTGATTCTGAAGGAAGAGTACAGTAAGAGTGTAGTGGAGGTGAAGAGAGTTTCTGATAGGGTGATGATCGTGAAGGTGGAAGTTGAAGGGATGATGATAAATGTCATCAGTGCCTATGCTCCACAAGTTGGCTGTGAGATGGAGGAGAAGGAAAGATTCTGGAGTGAATTAGATGAAGTGGTAGATGGTGTACCTAGGAAAGAACGGTTGGTGATTGGGGCAGACTTTAATGGGCATGTAGGTGAAGGGAACAGAGGTGACGAGGAGGTGATGGGTAGGTATGGTGTTAAGGAGAGGAATGTGGAAGGGCAGATGGTGGTAGATTTTGCTAAAAGGATGGAAATGGCAGTGGTGAACACTTATTTTAAGAAGAAGGAGGATCATAGGGTGACGTATAAGAGTGGAGGAAGGTGCACACAGGTGGACTATGTGCTATGCAGGAGATGCAACCTGAAGGAGATTGGCGACTGTAAGGTGTTGGCAGGGGACAGTGTAGCTAGACAGCATAGGATGGTGGTCTGTAGGATGGTTTTGGAGGCGAAGAAGAAGAGGAGGAGAGCGAGGACTGAAAGAAGAATAAGATGGTGGAAACTGAAGGAGGAAGAGTGTAGTGTGAGGTTCAGGGAAGAGGTCAGAGAGAGGCTCAGTGGTGTTAAGGAGGTGTTGGATGATTGGGCAACTACTGCAGGAGTGATGAGGGAGGCAGCTAGAAAAGTACTTGGTGTGACATCTGGAAATAGAAAGGAAGAAAAGGAGACGTGGTGGTGGAATGAGGAAGTGCAGGAGAGCATAAGGAGAAAGAGGTTGGCAAAACAGAAGTGGGATAGACAGAGTGATGAGAAAAGTAGGCAGGAGTACAAGGAGATGCGGCAGCAGGTTAAGAGGGATGTGGCGAAAGCCAAGGAAAAGGCATATGAGGAGCTGTATGAGAGGTTAGACACTAAGGAAGGAGAAAAGGATTTGTACCGATTGGCCAGGCAGAGGGACCGAGCTGGAAAGGATGTACTGCAAGTTAGAGCAGTAAAGGATGGAGAGGGAAATGTGTTGACTAGTGAGGAGAGTGTGTAGAGAAGGTGGAGGGAGTATTTTGAGCAGCTGATGAATGAGGAAAATCAGAGCGAGAGAAGGTTGGATGATGTGGAGTTGGTGAAGCAGGATGTAGATAGGATTAGTAAGGAGGAAGTAAGAGCAGCGATTAAGAGGATGAAGATTGGAAAGTCGGTTGGACCAGATGACATACCGGTAGAAGCGTGGAGATGTTTAGGAGAGATGGCAGTGGAGTTTTTGACCAGATTGTTTAACAGGATTTTGGAAGGTGAGAAGATGCCTGAGGAATGGAGAAGAAGTGTGCTGGTACCGATCTTTAAGCATAAAGGAGATGTGCAGACCTGCAGTAACTACAGGGGTATTAAGTTGATCAGTCACACCATGAAGTTATGGGAAAGAGTAGTGGAAGCCAGGCTGAGAGAAGAGGTGACCATCTGTGAGCAACAGTATGGTTTCATGCCGAGGAAGAGCACCACAGATGCCTTATTTGCTTTGAGAATGTTGATGGAGAAGTATAGAGAAGGACAGAAGGAATTGCATTGTGTATTTGTGGATTTAGAGAAGGCGTACGACAGGGTGCCAAGAGAGGAGTTGTGGTATTGTATGAGGAAGTCAGGTGTGTCAGAGAAGTATGTGAGGGTGGTGCAGGACATGTATGAGGACAGTGTGACGGCAGTAAAGTGTGCAGTAGGTACGACAGACTGGTTTAGAGTGAAGGTTGGACTGCATCAAGGATCGGCCCTGAGCCCTTTCCTGTTTGCAGTGGTGATGGACAGGTTGAGGGACGAGGTCAGACAGGAGTCTCCCTGGACTATGATGTTTGCGGATGATATTGTGATTTGTTGTGAGAGTAGGGAGCAGGTTGAGAAGAGCCTGGAGAGGTGGAGATATGCGCTGGAGAGAAGGGGAATGAAACTCAGTAGGAGTAAGACAGAATACATGTGTGTGAATGAGAGGGAGGGCAGTGGAGTGGTGCGGTTGCAGGGAGAAGAGCTTCAGAAGGTGGAGGAATTCAGGTACCTGGGGTCAACAGTGCAAAGTAATGGAGAGTGTGTTAGAGAAGTGAAGAAAAGAGTGCAGGCAGGGTGGAGTGGGTGGAGAAGAGTGACAGGAGTGATTTGTGATAGTAGGGTATCTGCAAAATTGAAAGGAAAAGTTTATAGGACTGTGGTGAGACCTGCGATGTTGTATGGTTTAGAGACAGTGGCATTGAGTAAAAGACAGGAGGTGGAGCTGGTGGTAGCAGAGCTGAAGATGTTGAGGTTTTCGTTGGGAGTGACGAGGATGGATAAGATTAGAAATGAGTTTATTAGAGGGACAGCGCATGTAGGATGTTTTGGTGACAAGGTGAGGGAGGCGAGATTGAGATGGTTTGGACATGTGCAAAGGAGGGACATGAATTATATTGGTTAAAGAATGCTGAGGATGGAGCCACCAGGTAGGAGGAAAAGAGGAAGGCCAAGGAGGAGGTTCATGGATGTGGTGAGGGAAGACATGCAGGTAGTTGGTGTAAAAGAGGCAGATGTAGAGGACAGGGTGGTATGGAGACGGATGATCCGCTGTGGCGACCCCTAATGGGAGCAGCCGAAAGAAGAAGAAGAAGAAAGAAGAAGAAGATTTGTATTCAATTTATTTCTGTGAATCTGCTTTGGGACGATGTTAAAAGTGCAGTACAAAGAATAATGAATTGAATTAAATCAGGAAAAAAGGTTTCAAATGTTTTACCAGCTTATAAACCGTTATCATGATTTGGAACATGATCTATAGCTAATATAAGTAGATCTTGGCTCATTTTTCGATATAAATGTGTTATTATATGCTTATGCACGTGTTATTAACCTTCATAAATAACTGGGCGGTAAAAAGTAAGAACGTGGTTATTACAGAGATTTGTGGAATTCAGAGCGTGATTCTGATTAATCTTCCTCTCTTCCTGTTAGACTCTCTCTCACATACACACACACACACTCACACACACACACACACACACACACACACACACACACAGGCAGAACGTCCAGGATCTCGGGTGCTTGATAAAGTGCAGAAGGAGCGTTTGCACAGAAGGCAATTAAAGGCTTTAGTGAGTGCGGCTCATTTCCAGGCCCCAGTCGACACATGAGGCGAGAACGAGCTCCAAATGGCCTCGCTAATTTACACTAAATAGACTCCAGGTAGCAAACACGGGCCAAAAGGACGGCATCTGCATTAATCAAAATGAAATTAGCCTGCGTTTTAATTTGCATCGGGGCAGAGGCACACCTGCCTATAAAACCTGAAAAAGAGTGTGTGTGTGTGTGTGTGTGTGTGTGTGTGTGTGTGTGTGTGTGTGTGTGTGTGCGTGCTCGGGGTCACTGCTACGACACACATGCTTATTCCAAAGCGATTTATTTATTTATCTATCAGAAAAATGACTCACACACTCGAGATGTTACTTGTTTGTCCAGACAAATAAAAAGGCTAGTGAGAGCCAAAAATGTCCACAAGTACAAAGGTCTGGAGACGCGATGGTGGACTGATCAGAAGAGCTTTCTCGTAATGCTTTAACATTCACAAACCCGAACTCAAGTGCCACGTTAGCACCTCGGAGTCAGAACAGGTTGCTGCCTCGTCTACTGATTATTTCAAAAACCCTTCTGATCCGCACTTACACGTCTGAAAACACTCTCGTCCCTCTGCTGCCATAAGACGCTTTGACCTGCGCCATTTCCACCTGCCTTTTATTTACTTTCCGGCTCTTTGTCACCTGACGAAAAACGATGTCTCGGTGTGGACAGAAGGCCAAAACAGAGAGAAAAATATATTTTCAAACGAAAACGTATGAATTTGAACTGAGATTTCTGTTTCGAATCAAAAACCGAGAGTGAACACACACTTCTGTGTCCAGACATCTTTATTTCTCAGTAGAAGTGTAAAATGCTATTCAATTCATGTTTATTTGTATTGCGCTTTTAACAATTAACATTGTCTTAGAGCAGCTTCACACAGATAAAAATGAATATGTTCTTTATAAGTAAGTTTGTCTCTGATGAACAAGACGGAGGCGACTGTGGTGAAGGAAAAACTCCCAGAGACGGCATAAGGAAGAATCCTTGAGAGGAACCAGACTCAAGAGGGAACCCATCCTCATCTGGGTTGCACCGAATGTCCATTTATTGCAGATAAACAATGTTAAGGTGCAGTGATGATGATCAGAAGCAAACTGTAAAAAAACTAAAAACATTCCCCAGATCTTAGGGCAGACAGTAAACTACCCCAGAATAAAGACCTGGACTGTAGCTCAGTCTCAGGAAAATCCACCTCCAATAGAGTGTAGCCTAAACTTAATGGTTTAAATATTAGACTTTCTATCTTGAACCTGAGGATCATAGGTTCAAGTTCTGGTAGTTCAGTGGAAAAGATGTTAGACTTCTGATCTGAAGATCATTGGTTCAAATACCAGCCCCAACACTGCTGGGCCTTTCAGCAAGTTCCTTTAAGGTCAGCAATTTAAATACCAGCACCACCAAGTCACCACTGATCCTTTATATTCAATAAAAAAAAACACCAAGAAGCCACTGCAGGACCCTTGAAGAAGGCCCTTAACCCTCAACTGCTCAGCTGGAACTATAACTGTAAGGTCTTCTGCCAAATGCCTTAAATTTGAATGTGTAAAAGACGGCTTGGTAATGGAGAGTGAAACCAGACACTATAAATACACACATGGACTGGATAAGAAAGTGGATACATGCTAATACACACTTACGTGTCTTTGTTTTTATTCATGTTTTCTCTCGTGTCACGTTATCGGTGCTTGTTTCAGGTGTGTGTTGGTTTACACGTATATCCGCTTCCTTATCAGGTTCATGTGTGTATTTATAGTGTCCAGTTTCTCTGTCCATTATCTTTGCTTCATGATTCATGGTTTCCGGTTTTGATCTCATTCTGGTTTTCACTTTTCTCGTGGTTGTTTCATCCTAGCTCGCCCAACCTTCCCGAGATACTCCTTTATATTTCTGCCTGCCGTTTTGGATCGTTTTTCTTTTTATTTAAACAAATTTTCGTACTCAGGACTTGATCTGCCTCCGCTATCGTGTACCCCATGGCATTCTGACGTATTAGAAGATGAACCCTCCCATCGAAAGCTAAAAAGGACCAAAATCATAAAGAAGGGAGTTCTTCATCGCCATAGTCACCACCAGCATTATCATTAGAGACAAACTTTTAAAAGGAAAAACATATATATTAAATTAAATTAAATTAAATTAAATTTAGAACTCTCACAAGTTAAGTATAATGTGAAGTTTTACTGAGCATGTCCTTAGCGAGGTCGGTGTGTCCTGCTGTGAGAAATACCACCTCTGTATGTTAAACACACCCGAAACTGAAAATCTGACGAAGATGAACTGCTTTATACATCAACAAATCACCACACTGTCTGACTCTCTCTCTCTCTCTCTCGCTCTCTCTCTCTCTGGGTCTACACAGCTCTCTCGCTCTTTATCTTCTCCATCAGTAATCTTTCTCTCACAGTATAAGGACACGATGGACGAGGAGAGAAAATCCAATATACTGCAGACCGAGGATCCTCTCAGCACTCATCTCCTGTTTTTACACTCGGTCTGAGGACAAGCAAACACTAAAAAGGAGCGAGAATGAACAGAAATATTGCAGATATCTCATAAGTAACATAATAATATCATTGGGTTCCATGTATTTAATATAACATTTAAAAAACATGCGCCATTTACATTTCCGCATATCAAGCTGTTAGCATAAAATTGCATTTGTTTGTGTATGAGGGCATGGTTTTATGTACATAACGCAGTTACGGGAAACCTCTCAGAGGGAACATTATCTCTGCTCCATCGCGCCGCTCCGTTGTTCGGTTATTATCCACCAAGATAGCTAGCTTAACAGTTTTCCTAGCTGCATATGCTAGCTCTACAGTTGTGATTCTGTGTTAGCTAGGTCAAGCCTCTCCAAGTCAGTCGTAGCTACATTCTTTTAGTTTATTTTTGAAAAAAAGTAGCTAGCAAAGTAACTCAGGCTAACTAAATGCGCATGCTAGTTTTTATACTGGGGTATCTGGTTATTAACACACATCAATATGTGTAAGATCTTCGAAAGGTAGTTTGCTTGCCACACAGCGTACATAAACTTACCAAGACGTGCTGGTTCGATTAGCATAACCCGAAACTGTAAAACTAGCGCCTATCTAGTAAAAGAGCAATCCAAGGAAAAAGAAAAAAATGTTTACAAACTTCGTCCGCTCTAAGATGCTAACACAGCTAATCTCCCATTAGCATCCAGTGATTAGCCGCACGACGGATTACAGCACGCTTTAAGCTGCTTCTGTAGCGCTCCCTCAGGGTGAGACTGCAGATTTAGACGCTTGTAAAATACGGTCTCGACGCCACCCTGTCAAAGCTCAAGATTAGAGAGAATCCGTCAGACAGGAGAGTGTCAGAGCTCAGTGATCAGCAGACTGGAAGAAAGAAGCGCTACCTGTCGCTGGGAGCTTAAGAATGAAGTACATACCTACATACTCGCTCGGAATGTTCAACCACTGCTGCTCGAAGAAAACCTCAGCGTGAAATTAGCAAGTGTAGCATGCTAAACCATGCTAACCATTCATTAGTGTTGTAAAATGAAACACATTAATATAGCTAATGTTACATGGTAAATATTTTTTCACTTCTCTGTAGTCCATTTATAAGTTCTCTTAGCGCTGTGTTCCTAGCGCCCTCTTTTGCCAAAAAACCCTGATCTATGACAAAGAAAAAGAACGACTCGGAACTGCTCAGTTTTGTTTCCTGTACATATCCTATGGAGATTTTGCGATGCTTTGCTCTTCGCCTCCAGTAGAAAATGAATTTATCGTTCATGGACGACCATCGCTACTTAGGTTCTACATTCCCAGGTTTCCAAGGTCTGGTCTGGTTTAAACCAGGAAACACCCAGAATCTAAAAACTGGCCCACTCTCTCCATCATCACCCTTTTTTTCCCCTGCACAATCACACTTTTCGTGCTACGGCACATTATACACTGGACTTGCACAGCACAGTGCACTTTACATTCCATTTCATTTTCATATTTTCTTTTTCATATTTATTTCATATTTTTTTTATATTCTCTTTTTTTTATACCACACCATTCCGCACAAGGACACTTTACACCACACCTTACTGCACACGGACACTCATGGACAATCAAAACCATGCCTAACTTGTTTACTGTTGTTTACTGGTTAACTGCACACTGCCATAAACATTTTCTGTGTAAATTTTTCTGTGTACATTTTTCTGTGTACATTCTCAGTGTATGTGTATATATATGTATATATCTTTATATCTTTATTTATCTGCCTTCTTTTCTTATTATATTTTTCTTTAAATTTTGTTATTATATTTATATTTTTATTCTCCTTTTTACCCTATTTTATTCCCTCATGCCGGACCGTCGTCAAAAGCATTTCACTGCATGTCGTACCCTGTATGTATGTGTATGTGACAAATAAAATTTGATTTGATTGATTTGATTTAATTTGATTTGATTGATTGGTCACTCAGGTTTATGTTTTTGAGGGCCTACAGTATATACTTTGGGGCCCAAATACATACCTGGAGCCCCTTTACACCAAGCTTAGAAAAAGCACAGGGTCAACTGCTCAGGGGCCTGACTGTGGCAGCTTTGTGATCACCACTGCCCTTCTGAGCATATTTTTCCCTGCATTCCCATTGTCTTGCTTCACCTCTATATGATCAGAGTCCAGGTGCCCATCCAGTATATCAAAGACTAGGTGATTGGAGAGGTCCAGGTGATTTGTGAGGTCTCAGTGCCATGTATTTAGGCATATATTCCTAAGTATTTAAGGGCACAGTAACTCCAGGGCAAAAATTAAAATCCCTTATATTGCCACAGCAAAATTTTTCTAGCAAGCTCCATTCTTAGGGTCCAAGGTTCCTGAAGTGCAGGGTCATAGGTCCTTAGAGTGATATGTGGGTCCATACAAGATCTTCTGTTTTAAGACAGTGGTAGCTTAGTGGTTAAGGATCAGAAGGTCATGAGTTCAAATCCCTCACCAAGCACCCACATTTTGGCCCCTGAGCAAGGCCCTTAACCACTCTGCAGCTCAGACAAATGCAAGTCATTCTGGATGAAGGCGTCTGTCAAATTCTATAAATGTAAGATATTTCTCATATATTTCTAGAGTCTAGTATATATTTCCAAGCAGGGTTATGGCCCTTAGGTCCCAGAGTGCTATAACATGTTCCAAGAACCCTACATACCAGGACCCTACAGTATTTAATGGAATGTGTATTTCCATAACTGAGGTTGATGTGATTCACGTCCTGATGCAATAATCAACGAAAAAAAACTAAGCAGCTACCGATGCGATACGATACCATGCGATTCAACATGGCACAGAGAGTTAATCATCAATTTACTTAAGTGCCTTCTGAATTCTTCTTAGGCACGCCTTTGTAGTGCACAAAGAAACGAAAAGAAAAGATTAATAATCCATACGTTCCTTTCCTGTTGTGTCTCCTGGAAGACGCAGCTCTACTCTGCCATGTTAATCTGTATTCTAAGCGACTCTCAGGACACGCCTCGCTGTGGTGTGTAGCGGCAGTGGTACAAAGAGAAGCAGTTTATTTTCAATTATTGGTCACTTTCAAAATAATAAAGTGTAGCGCCTGAACTAATAATTATATATAAAGAAATTATACATGCATTAAAGAAATGCATCGGGATACAAATGCTAACATATTCGCGACACGCTTTTTTAAATCGACGCATCGCATCGTTCACTTTTACGCTACACAAATCTACACGTTAAATCTAGTATTTAGCACCCCAACGTCCCAGGGTTCCAAAGGTGCTCCATTTCCTGTTCCGTATTTCTCAGTGTGTATGTTGTATAACTAGTGATGAGCACGTGTTTTATTAAAACGCTTTGAGCAGATTCAGTTCCCAAGGTCCCAGAGTGCTATAACATGTTCCAAGAACCCTACATACCAGGACCCTACAGTATTTAATGGAATGTGTATTTCCATAACTGAGGTTGATGTGATTCACGTCCTGATGCAATAATCAACGAAAAAAAACTAAGCAGCTACCGATGCGATACGATACCATGCGATTCAACATGGCACAGAGAGTTAATCATCAATTTACTTAAGTGCCTTCTGAATTCTTCTTAGGCACGCCTTTGTAGTGCACAAAGAAACGAAAAAGAAAAGATTAAATAATCCCATACGTTCCTTTCCTGTTGTGTCTCCTGGAAGACGCAGCTCTACCTCTGCCATGTTAATCTGTATTCTAAGCGACTCTCAGGACACGCCTCGCTGTGGTGTGTAGCGGCAGTGGTACAAAGAGAAGCAGTTTATTTTCAATTATTGGTCACTTTCAAAATAATAAAAGTGTAGCGCCTGAACTAATAATTATATATAAAGAAATTATACATGCATTAAAGAAATGCATCGGGATACAAATGCTAACATATTCGCGACACGCTTTTTTAAATCGACGCATCGCATCGTTCACTTTTACGCTACACAAATCTACACGTTAAATCTAGTATTTAGCACCCCAACGTCCCAGGGTTCCAAAGGTGCTCCATTTCCTGTTCCGTATTTCCTCAGTGTGTATGTTGTATAACTAGTGATGAGCACGTGTTTTATTAAAACGCTTTGAGCAGATTCAGTTCCCAGAGCAATGATTCATCTGCTGGGCTGCAATCAACCTGCGTAAGTGAGCACCTGTAAACTCGTTTCCCCTCAATGTTCAGCTAATACACCTTAATGAATAACACTGGATTCCCTATTTAATCTTTATAAAGTAAGAATCAGACGTGTGTGTGGGTGTGTGTGTGTGTGTGTGTGTGTGTGTGGGTTGGGGGGGGGGGGGTCCCTTCAAATCAGCCAGACTCAGAAACAGCCCATGCTGGTAAAATTAGTCGCTCATTTCCATATGAAGTGGTTCGATTAATAACAGCACTATTTTGCTCTGTGTGAAATGAGCGATGAAGAATGAGCGTAATTGTCGACGGACATCTCGGCAGTAAAGCATCTGTTCACGCTCCTTAGGGTACATAACCGGCCCCATCGTAATCCCAAACAAGGGCACTCAGCGCTGAGAGAGAGAGAGAGAGAGAGAGAGAGAGAGAGAGAGAGAGAGAGAGAGAGAGAGAGAGACGTGACAGATGTTGGTCATGTGACTAGAAATGTTTCATTTTACTGTTTAAAAGTACGATCGTGACAGTTTACATTTGTGTTTACTTTTCCTTATCCCTCCATCCTCCACCACTCATCCCTCCATCTTTACCACTGCTCCACTCATCCCTCCATCCTCCACCACTGCTCCACTCATCCCTCCATCCTACACCACTGCTCCACTCATCCCTCCATCCTGTACCACAGCTCCATTCATCCCTCCATTCTTCACCACTGATCCCTCCATCCTCTACCCCTGCTCCACTTATCTCTCCATCCTCTACCACTGATCCATTCATCTCTCCATCCTCTACCACTGCTCAATTCATCCCTCCATCCTCTATCACTGCTCCACTTATCTCTCCATCCTCTACCACTGCTCAATTCATCCCTCCATCCTCCACCACTGCTCCACTCATCCCTCCATCCTGTACCACAGCTCCATTCATCCCTCCATCCTTCACCACTGATCCCTCCATCCTCTACCACTGCTCCACTTATCTCTCCATCCTCTACCACTGCTCCACTTATCTCTCCATCCTCTACCACTGTTCAATTCATCCCTTCATCCTCCACCACTGCTCCACTCATCCCTCCATCCTCTACCACTGCTCCACTCATCCCTGCATCCTGTACCACAGCTCCATTCATCCCTCCATCCTTCACCACTGATCCCCCCATCCTCTACCACTGCTCCACTTATCTCTCCATCATCTACCACTGATCCATTCATTCCTTCATCCTCTATCACTGCTCCACTTATTTTTTTAATCCTCTACCACTGCTCAATTCATCCCTCCATCGTCTAAAACTGCTCCACTCATCCCTCCATCCTCTACCACTGCTCCATTCATCCCTTCATCCTCCACCACAGCTCCATTTATCCCTTCATCCTCCACCACAGTTCCATTCATCCCTCTATCCTTTACCACTGCTCCACTCATCCCTCTATCCTCTACCACTGCATCACTCATCCCTCCATCCTCTACCACTGCTCCACTCATCCCTCCATCCTCTATCACTGCTCCACTTATCCCACTATCTTCTACCCCCACTCCACTCATCCCTCCATCCTCCACCACAGCTCCATTCATCCCTCCATCCTCCACCACAGCTCCATTCTCCCTCCATTCTCCACCACTCATCCCTCCATCCTCTACCACAGCTCCATTCTCCCTCCATTCTCCACCACTCATCCCTTCATCCTCTACCACTGCTCCACTCATCCCTCCATCCTCTACCACTGCTCCATTTATCCCTCCATCCTCCACCACTGCTCCACTCATCCCTTCATCCTCCACCACTGCTCCACTCATCCCTTCATCCTTTACCACTGCTCCACTCATCCCTCCTTCCTCCACCACTGCATCACTCATCCCTTCATCCTCTACCACTTCTCCACTCATCCCTCCATCCTCCACCACTGCTGTATGTAAATATAAATGTACATTAACTCTCTAGTTCACTATTCAAGGCACTGATCAGGAAATCAGTAATTTAAAGCGCTCTGTTCTCGTTCACGTTCTTATCTTGCCCTGTTCACGTTGTTTGCTGATCGCCCAGCCTGTACCACTTTCACGTTTACTCCCTCGGATTACGTTTGGAATTGTTTGCCTCGGATATTTATATTCTAATAAACCATTGTCTACTTTCTTACTCGTCACTTTGATCAAATTGTGAACGCTTTTGTACATCATCTAATGGATTGTATTCGAGTGTCTGCTGTTTTCTACAGTATCAGATGTTTATGTTCATGTTGATCAGAATATATTCTACTGATTTCACCTGAATAGTTTTAACCCCCAAAAACATCTCAGCATCAGTTCATTGTAAAATTTTGTATTAAATATTTTAGTAAATGTGTTGAATTGATGAATTGTGCAGATGAATGTTGAAGGTCACTAACGAAGGCGAGTGAACGACATCAGATCGACCAATCATCAACCAGTTCTCTAAAACAGGTGGAAGGTGAATGTGGTGAAGCTTCAGTTGGAGACTGAATACAGACGGAGTAAAACACAGAATTCTACATTCTGAAAATGGATGAAGTAAGAAACAAACGAACACTAATACAGTACAGTGAAAGTCTGAATCCTGTTCATCTCCTACAATCAGTATAAATCACATCTCCAATCAAATCAATACATTTTGCTGCTGAAACTCATAAATAACAAACAGACGGAAGTCAAATGTTGTGCATTTTCAGTCTCTGTGATCCAGAAACACTGTTTCTATCAGGAAACACTGAACCTGTGCATCATACTGAGAAGATGAATAAACATTATGACCGTCGTGTTTGTGAACGATGATGAAGAGACTTTTCATTCTGATGGGAATGAGATGTTCCTTCACACAAATACTCATGAACTGAGAGATGAACTGAGGATTTGGAGAAAAGATGAGACTTTTGAAGGAAATCCAGTGTGTTGTGCTGTTTGTACACGTTGTTTTGAGAAATGCACTTTTACTGATTTGCAAATATTAAGGATGATCTGAGAAACGCTGCAAAGCAACTGAGGAAAACTGTAAAGACTCGTGCACTGAACTGCTGCTGAGATGTTTTGGGGTTGAGACTATTCAGGTGAGAACCACAGTGGTGTCGTATATTTTGAACAACAAGAGAAAACATCTGAAAAAGCAGACACTTGTACACGATCGATTGAATGAACGTACCAAAGTGCTCGTAATTTGTTCAAAGCGACAAGAAATCACTTATTTTTATGCGCACAAGTGACGCCATGACCAACAAGTGGTTTTATTTTTTATCTGAAAAACGTTCCAAAAGCAACCGAGAAAAACCAGAACACCCCCATATGAGTCTTACATTTCATTACGGTTGTCTTCTCAGGGTCTTGTTCACTATAAATTCCGCCCTCGTGTTCGCTTCCCTCGTTTACATGACGACTAGCCGTCTAGCCGAACTAGCCGACGTTAGCTAGAAGCTCGGTCGGCGTGGAAACACAAGTTCAGGGTGCAGTGCGCGTCGTGTGTAAAGTCAAGTTTACACTTAAAACTTCGAAAGAATGAAATCAAAGCAGAGCCCTGAGGATTCCCATGTAAGCGTATAATCACATGATACAGAACGACAGCTTCATCACACTCTGCCTCCAACCCGACACTTGCACGGGATTGTGGGTAAACAGCTTGCGAGTCGGAACATACCATTCTTGTGATACACATTAAATAAAGGACAAGTGTGTGTGTGTGTGTGTGTGTGTGGTGTGTGTGTGTGTGTGTGTGTGTGTGTGTGTGTGTGTGTGTGTGTGAGGCTTCTGATCCTCATGCAGTGGATTAAGTGAGGACACACACTTGGCACAGCAGTTAAAGCGATTAGACGTGTGTGTGTGTGTGTGTGTGTGTGTGTGTGTGTGTGTGTGTGTGTGTGTGTGAGAGAGAGAGAGAAATCTGCAGTGATGGGCTTAGCCAATTCAAACTTATTATACATGCAACTACTTACACAGCTGTCAGCCCTGTGTGTGTGTGTGTGTGTGTGTGTGTGTGTGTGTGTGTGTGTGTGTGTGTGTGTGTGTGTGTGTGTGTGTGTAGTGTAAGGGAGAGCAGCATTTTTTTAACTACAAATGCTTCTGAGATACTAGTGATCCTGACCCTATTCTGCTCTCTAGACCTGGATGCAGTTCTCCTCAGCTGGAGCTCCGAATGAAGATGTTCTCGACATGAACAGATTAAAGATCCACGAGGTTCCTGTGGAGGGTCAAACTCAAGAACCCTGAAGATGGATTTGGACTGTAATTAATGTAAATAGCTTGCTACAATGGCCTACAATTAACATGAAGAGTTCCGCGTTCAAGCGTCCATCAGTGATCAGTTGATGACCTCAAAAATGATGGAACTGTAATGAGGTGATGAGGATGAGGGTCTATTTTGAGTCTGGTTCATCTCAAGGTTTCTTCATCATAAAGTCTCAGGGAGTTTTTCCCTCACCATCAGCTGATTTGGGACAATGTGCACTTTTAAAAGTGCTCCACAAATAACATTAAAATGTGCATTTTTGTGCCTTTATTCTGTGCATTACAGTTTTCCTGGGGATTTGAAATGAAGGCAAGTTGTGTGTTTTTTCTACAGCAAAGAAAACGCAAAAGATCTATGAAATAAACGATTCGTGAAAAAAACTGTTTTGAACTGTTTCGGTCGAAAAGTACAGGATGTGTGGTGCTGTTTGTACAAATTGTTTTGAAAATGCGCATTTACTGGTTTTCAATTATTAAGGATGATTCGAGAAACGCTTCAAAGCAACTGAGAAAAACTGTGTTATTGTGGAAAAACTTTGAGCAAATTATGCATTACTTCATATATGTTTAGGATACATTTTATGCTAATTGTATTTGATTATAATATATTTAGTTGTGTAGCACATTTAAGCACATTAGTGTAAGTGAATGTATGAAAATCCTATACTTGAAGTACAGTTGAAGTATATTTCAAGCTTCAGATTGTTGTTTAAAGGGACATATGAAGTATTTTACTATGTTCTTACACAAATTCAACATAAAAATTCTTTACGTAACAGTAAAATAAGTATATTTTCTGAAAACATACTAATTTTACTGTTACGTAAAGAATTTTTATGTTGAATTTGTGTAAGAACATAGTAAAATACTTCATAGGTTAGAGATTATATTAGTTTCTGATGTAAATTTTGTTAATAAATGTATTCTCAATTGTACTTTTAGCATATTACTGAAAAGTACAATTGAGAATATATTTATTAATATATTCTAATTATATATTAATTAATATAATTAGACGAAACCTGTTATCTGTAATTTTTCTACATTTACGTAAATGTGATTATTAATTCAATTTTAACTGTCAACACTAAAAGAAATTGAAAAAGACAAAAAATATAAAAGGGTCATCAGGACCTGCTCTTCTTCTTCTACTTATAATTATTATTCCATGGCCATTAGTTTAAAACACATAATGCCATTAGCTACACTGTAAAATCATCATTTGTTTTGATCATATTTTTCTCATTACTTTAAAATGCTAAAAGTTTCAGGTTATCATTTTATTAGAAATGACTCACATAGACACCGTGATTTAATCCCCCAGGACTCTTAGGAATTTGTTTAGTAATTTATTTACCGTAATTCATATTAAACCAATATAAAATAGTAAGCAAGTATATATATATATATATATATATATATATATATATATATATATATATATATATATATTTATATATATATATATAGAATAGAATTTATTGCACCTGCAAACTACTGTTAGTAGTGAAATTATCATAGCTCATCGCTGTTTTTTTTTACAAGTTTACTTTTTCTTTAGTATTTCTTAAATCGGAATGTCGCCTTGCGCTGTTTTGAATAAACCGGCTGCGGCCGATCCCTCTTTAATATGCCTCTGTTTAAAATACATCAAAAATACATGTAGACAGATCACATTGATGCGTCCCGAGCTGCGGTTTTTTTTGCGTTTAGCTCCTCGTTTAGCAACCTGGGGATGCATATTCGTTTCATTTAAACGCTGATATTAACTGGTTCCACTTCAGGTGAGTGACAGTTATTGATTAGTGAACTAGTGTATAGGTTTGTTAGAGTTCTGGAGGCCACCGTATCCAAGACCGAGGCAATTACCTGCTCCGCCTCTAGCTGGCGCTGTTCCTGAGTATACTTTATAAAAAATATCTAAAAATGCAATACAGTACTTTTGAATGCACTTGAAGAAAAGCATAAATATACTATCCGAATTTCAAGTCCATTTCAAATACATTTAAAAGTTCTTCTTAATCATCTGGGAAACGCTATGAAATGAAGAGAATAGACTAGGATTAATTTAATGCATATTCATGGACAAAAATGTATTACAATGTAAGTCAGTGATAAAGTTTAAGCCATCAGTCAAGGTCTTACTGACCCCGATGGCCTTCCACGAACGTATTAAACTAAGTGTATAGCATGCTCGGTGTCGAACCCTAGAGCGCTGATGAAACATCTGTCCTAGTCTCTTTTTTCATCAGCTGCAGTCCCTCAGTGCTCTGATTGGGTCACACCGGGGTCAGCGGTTCATGTCGGCTTTCACCATTTCCCTGCCGTCATCAGGTGTTGCTTTCCCTTCTCTTCTCTCCCCGGGCCATTCTCTGGATGTCATAAATAATATCTCCTGCGCTGTGATAACCCTCACGCCGCCACGGCTGTCAGGGAGTTTTACGCGCTCCTCCGATTTGTGCCGCGTCGCTGTCAAAACCTGACGTGGGAAATATTATGGGAGAATATGAGCTGTGTTTGGTGGAGGTAATATCAGACGTATTAGTGCTATTGCTTTCCTTTCAGATCATTTCATCAGAGCACAAATAAAGCCCAGGGAATGTCAGCTGGACCAAACAGGAGCTGCAGAGGAGCGGAATTAAAGAAGCCGACGTCTGGTTATGGGTTAGAAATGACATCACGGACTCAGACTTTTCGGCTGCGATTTGATGTCCTGCTCCGAATCACACGCTCTGATTCGATTCAGTGTTATTTGTGTAGCAGGTTTACCACCAGAGCAGCTTTCTACAAATACTTACGTTCTGAATACATTTCTCCCTAATAAACTCCCTGAGATGATATGCTTAAGAAACCTTGTGAGGAACCAGACTCTCAAGGAAATCCATAATCATCTGGGTGAATCCTGGAGGCCTGAATACAGAGTATAATAGATATACTTGATATTATAATAGAGTAGTGCAGAGAGTATAGCTGTGTATACAGTAGTATAGTAAAGAGTAGTATAGAGAGTATAGAAGAAAGTAGTGTAGAGCAGAGTTTCCCATCCACCGGTTCGTCGACCGGTACCAGGCCATGAAGATGCCGGGCAACACAGCAAGAAATTAAAAAGTTTTCCTGTTTTATTATTATTATTATTAATTTTATTTATTCAAAAAAAAAAAACATTTCTATCTGTGCTAAATTGCCGCACATGTTTTAGCATTATGGTGAGGTTTAATTCCATTATATACTGTATGTAGTTCAATTAATAATGAAGTCATGTAATGTGTATAATTGTAATAAAACCTACACGTTATCGCTCATAACTTTATCGCTCATAACTTTATCGCTTATGACGTTATCGCTCATAACTTTATCGCTCATAACTTTATCGCTTATGACGTTATCGCTCATAACTTTATCGCTCATAACTTTATCGCTCATAACTTTATCGCTCATAACTTTATCGCTTATGACGTTATCGCTCATAACTTTATCGCTCATAACTTTATCGCTCATAACTTTATCGCTCATAACTTTATCGCTTATGACGTTATCGCTCATAACTTTATCGCTCATAACTTTATCGCTCATAACTTTATCGCTTATGACGTTATCGCTCATAACTTTATCGCTCATAACTTTATCGCTCATAACTTTATCGCTCATAACTTTATCGCTTATGACGTTATCGCTCATAACTTTATCGCTCATAACTTTATCGCTCATGACGTTATCGCTCATAACTTTATCGCTTATGACGTTATCGCTCATAACTTTATCGCTCATAACTTTATCGCTCATAACTTTATCGCTCATAACTTTATCGCTTATGACGTTATCGCTCATAACTTTATCGCTTATGACGTTATCGCTTATGACGTTATCGCTCATAACTTTATCGCTCATAACTTTATCGCTTATGACGTTATCGCTTATGACGTTATCGCTCATAACTTTATCGCTTATGACGTTATCGCTTATGACGTTATCGCTCATAACTTTATCGCTTATGACGTTATCGCTTATGACGTTATCGCTCATAACTTTATCGCTTATGACGTTATCGCTTATGACGTTATCGCTTATGACGTTATCGCTTATGACGTTATCGCTTATGACGTTATCGCTCATAACTTTATCGCTTATGACGTTATCGCTCATAACTTTATCGCTTATGACGTTATCGCTTATGACGTTATCGCTCATAACTTTATCGCTCATAACTTTATCGCTCATAACTTTATCGCTTATGACGTTATCGCTCATAACTTTATCGCTCATAACTTTATCGCTCATAACTTTATCGCTTATGACGTTATCGCTTATGACGTTATCGCTCATAACTTTATCGCTCATAACTTTATCGCTCATAACTTTATCGCTTATGACGTTATCGCTCATAACTTTATCGCTCATAACTTTATCGCTCATAACTTTATCGCTTATGACGTTATCGCTTATGACGTTATCGCTCATAACTTTATCGCTCATAACTTTATCGCTCATAACTTTATCGCTCATGACGTTATCGCTTATGACGTTATCGCTCATAACTTTATCGCTCATGACGTTATCGCTCATGACGTTATCGCTCATGACTTTATCGCTCATGACGTTATCGCTCATAACTTTATCGCTCATGACGTTATCGCTCATAACTTTATCGCTTATGACGTTATCGCTCATAACTTTATCGCTCATGACGTTATCGCTCATGACGTTATCGCTTATGACGTTATCGCTCATAACGTTATCGCTCATGACGTTATCGCTCATGACATTATCGCTCATGACTTTATCGCTCATGACGTTATCGCTTATGACGTTATCGCTCATGACTTTATCGCTCATGACGTTATCGCTCATGACGTTATCGCTCATAACTTTATCGCTCATGACGTTATCGCTCATAACTTTATCGCTCATGACGTTATCGCTCATGACGTTATCGCTCATGACGTTATCGCTCATGACGTTATCGCTCATAACTTTATCGCTCATGACGTTATCGCTCATGACGTTATCGCTTATGACGTTATCGCTCATAACTTTATCGCTCATGACGTTATCGCTCATGACGTTATCGCTCATGACGTTATCGCTCATAACTTTATCGCTCATGACGTTATCGCTCATAACTTTATCGCTCATGACGTTATCGCTCATGACGTTATCGCTCATGACGTTATCGCTTATGACGTTATCGCTCATAACTTTATCGCTCATGACGTTATCGCTTATGACGTTATCGCTCATAACTTTATCGCTCATGACGTTATCGCTTATGACGTTATCGCTCATAACTTTATCGCTCATGACGTTATCGCTCATAACTTTATTGCTCATGACGTTATTGCTCGTGACGTTATCGCTCGTGACGTTATTGCTCGTGACGTTATTGCTTGTGACGTTATTGCTCGTGATGTTATTGCTTGTGACGTTATCGCTCGTGACGTTATTGCTCGTGACGTTATTGCTCGTGATGTTATTGCTTGTGACGTTATCGCTCATGACGTTATCGCTCATAACTTTATTGCTCGTGACATTATCGCTTGTGACGTTATTGCTCGTGACGTTATTGCTCGTGACGTTATTGCTCGTGACGTTATTGCTTGTGACGTTATTGCTTGTGACGTTATTGCTTGTGACGTTATTGCTTGTGACGTTATCGCTCCCCCAGAGCACCGGGGAACACAGAGCTCCTGCCCTGGTCCGTGTTCTAATTGCTGGTGTAGAGAATCTAGCAGTGTAAAGTATTTTAAATCGATTGTATAGTAGTGTATTTATATTAGGGGTGTAACGGTACACAACATTCACGGGTCGGTACGTACTTCAGGTTTTAGGTCATGGTTCGGTAGAATTTCGGTCCAGTTAGAGGGGTGAGAGAAATGCAAAACATAAAATTGCTTGTCGTTTTTATTAAGGCAGTTTTTTATAATCAACGTTTGTGAAGAGTTTACATTAAAAACAATAAAAAATAAATAAAATGCCTGCTTGTTGAAATAATATATTAATTAATACAATTGTATAGAATTTGATTAAAATAAATAAAAATCGAATAAATCAAATCAATGCAATACACTTTATTATATGGATTCAATAAAATAATCAAATAAATTGACACAAATGTAATTGATTCAATAAAATATACAAAATTACATGAAATAGTTTATGTTTGAGTAACACAGATGTGTATATTTATGTGTTATTATATAGATGTGAGGGAGGTGGTAGCTCAGTGGTTAAGGCATTGGGCTTTGGATCAGAAGATCACAGGTTCAAATCCCACCACCACCAAGCTGCCACTGCTGGGCCCTTGAGCAAAGCCCTAAAACCCTCCCCTGCTCAGTTGTAAGTCGCTCTGGATAAGGACGTCTGCCAAATGCCGCAAATGTAAATGTGTGTGTGTGTTACATTTAATATTTAATTTTCTAAAGATATGATCTACTTCACTGTTCTACTAATTTCTTTAACATTTCTTATACTTTAACAAATATATATAAATAACTGTCAGGATTTTCTCCTTTTAATAGAAATTGATGAACCTGGACATAAAACGCTAAAGAATTAGCAGATGACAGAAAGTGGCAGCGATTTAACGCGTGTGCAAAACAAAACCGTGTTTCCGGTACGGATCGAGTAGCTACAGCGGCACCGAGACGAAAGAGCGAGGCGGAGACTAAACAAACTTGCAGGATTGTAACATGTATGTTTCACTCCTAATTTATACTTTAACTTTTGTTTCATTAGCATATCATTTATATTTAAATATTTAAAGAGACATTGAAGAAAGTAAAAATGTGGTGTAAAGCAAATATTTCAATTTTACAAGTAAATGAAGTTTGATACAGTAAAATGAAGGATAAGCTGCACACTGCTACTCTTCCATCCGATCCTCAAATATTCAGCCAAGTTTATTTCTATTGCGCTTTTCACAACAGACACAAATCAGCTTTACAGAATTTAAGAGTTAAGGTGAATGATGTGTATTTCTCGCTGATGAGCAGCCATGGTGACCTTGAATTTAGAATTGTCTCTGAATGTGAAGAGTCTTAAATACAGAAAATATTCCCTTTTCTGATTTTATTTTAGGTGAAACGTAAAACAGACAAAATTACGCAAGAAACATTTGCTTAAGTACAAGATTTTGGGGAAACTCCACCCACTTTTATGTGACGCTCAGGTAACTTCTGAACAGTTTTTTCTGGAGACTGAATACTGATTTATGCTTGAAATCCCAACCTATTACATCATAATCACTATAAGGCTCTGGGTTTCTGATCAGAAGGTCCGAGGTTCAAGCCTCTGTATCACCAAGCTGCCTCTCTTGGGCCCTTGAGACAGGCCCTTAACTCTTTATGCTCCGGGGGCGCTGTATCAGGGCTGAGCTGACGCTCTGACCCCAGCTTCCTAACATCACCGGGACATGTGAAGAAAGATTTTCCTGACCCCGGAGGAGATTCCCGTCTGGGCTGCATGTGCACTATCATGCTGGACTGAATGGGAATGGCTTATCACAAGCCCTCAGTGTGTAATCAAAAACACAGCTGTGTATCAGCGTAGCGTCGCCAAAACCTCCGTTAGCTTTTACATCAGAACAAAGCAGAAGACAGCGAGGAAGCTGCAGGAGGCAGAGTGTGGGAGAGAAACACTGTGTGTACGACTCGTACTGATAAACTGCATGC
>JBCEWE010000626.1:122500-141398 GCA_039877035.1 Silurus lanzhouensis
AGTCAGTGCTTCTGATAGTGTTTAGACCAGCAGAGAAGACTTTGCTGACCCTGACCGCCCGCCACTGATATCAGTTAGATATAGTTAAGTTATATATATATATATATATATATATATATATATATATATATATATATATATATATATATATATATATATATATAACTAACAGCAAAACAGCTTAAATCCGACTTGCTTAAAAAATGATGTAATGTCTAGATAAATTCACTAAGGTACCATAGGGGCTGCAGGGGTGCGTCCAAATTTTGCGGAATTTCAGAACTCGTGGGGGGTCTTAGAACGTAACCCTGTGAGTTGTGGGGGACCACTGTATTTATATATATTTATTTCTACTCTACTCTACTTTTAACTATTCTATTCTATTCTATTCTATTCTATTCTATTCTATTCTATTCTATTCTATTCTGCTCTGCTCTATTCTATTCTGTGTAATTTACTATACCACACTTTTCGACTCTATTCTATGATCTTATTGATATCTGTTTTCATGATTGTAAATTATAAAATGTACATGATATTGGGAAAAAAAATCCTAAGAGTGAACGTCTAGTAAATGTGTGTTCGAGTGCGCATGCGCCGGTTTCCTCCGGCTCCCGCGTCACTGCGCATGCTCCGCACTGCTCCGCTTCCCTCTCAGTGTGTTTGGGATGATAGCAGCTAACCTGCTAACTGTCTGAGTAACGGATATAAAGACGCGGATTTCCCGCACGGAAAGTTGTGACAGCTCGGGGAGTTTTCGGACGTGTGTGCGCTGAGATGTTGGGCCAGGTGAAGAAAGGTCAGCCGCCCTCCTGTAGATGTTTCTTTCACGCTAATAGTTTAAGGATGTGGTGTTAGCCTAGCCTAGCCTAGCTAACTACTTAGCTTGTTTAGGTACTGCTAGTTACTCTATTTCTTACCTGTTTAAAGTCATTTATTTACATTAAAATCCTGTTATTAAATTAATGATTTTTATATCATTAATTTATAACAAGGAAGTGCTTTTTAGACCTGATCATTTTTAACAATCTAAACTGCATATATATATATATAATTTTTTTTTTCTTTTTAATTATGAGGGTCAAATCTTTTTATTTTATTATTTGTTATTATAAGATTTTCTTGGTTTGTGTATGGAAATAAAAATCCACTTATTACTTAATGAACTCATTCCATGTAAATTCTGATTAAATTGAGTTGTAAAACAAATAATTAAATTAATTAAAATATAAAATCTGTATAATTGCATAATTTTTGCATTAGAATATGAAAGAAAAAAGAATATTGCATGTGATTGTGTATAATAGGGTTCTCTTGTCAGGGTTCATTGGACAGAACGAGGTTCAGATTGTTTATGGAGTCAAATTTAATCAAATTATATATTTAACAAAAAAATTATATTTTTGATTTCATGCTGTTTTCCAGTTTTGATTGTACTGTAAAATAACAACAACGACAACAACAACAACAGCAGAGGAAGATTTTCTCTGGTATTTGTTGTTAATGCAGCAGGGACGGGTAGAGAGGTGTAGGGACATGTAGGGACATGTAGGGACAGGGACGGGGGACAGGAGTGTGCTGCTCATACTCAGAAACAGACTTTATCTCCTGATGTTTCTTTTCATGTGCTTGTCTTCTGAATGGGACCTTAGACTTTAAGAATCAGGTTTAATAATTAATATATATACAAATTAAACAGTATCAGTCTTATCATCTGAATTTGTTATATCATGTCTGTACTTCTCCTGCACTGGAAGCTCAAAGTCAAATTTCTTGTATGTGTGAACATACTTGGATTATACTTGGTAATAAAGTGATTTCTGATTCTGATTTATAGCTGATGGCACATTTAGGCCACAGATTAGAGTTAATGTATTATTAAATATTTTTTACAAACATGTATATTCAAACATTTACAGACTCAAATCCCCCGAGATACTACTGACTCGAATACCCAAAATAATACATACTCGAGACCCCCCCCCATCCGCCCGAGATTCCCCTGTCTCGAATCCGCCCGAGATTCCCCTGTCTCGAATCCGCCCGAGATTCCCCTGTCTCGAATCCGCCCGAGATTCCCCTGTCTCGAATCCGCCCGAGATTCCCCTGACTCGAATCCGCCCGAGATTCCCCTGACTCGAATCCGCCCGAGATTCCCCTGACTCGAATCCGCCCGAGATTCCCCTGACTCGAATCCCCCGACCCAATATCTTCCGACCGAGATACTACTGACTCGAATCCCCAAAATACTACTGACTCAAGCACCCCACCCCCAGAGATACTCCCGACTCGAGTCCCCTGAAATACTCTCGACTCGAGTCCCCCGAGATACTCCCGACTCTAACTCCCGACTCTAACTCCCGACTCTAACTCCCGACTCTAACTCTCGACTCTAACTCCCGACTCTAACTCTCGACTCTAACTCTCGACTCTAACTCCCGACTCTAACTCCCGACTCTAACTTGAACCTCGTGGTGTGTTTGTTTTGTCTTTGTGTGCACTTCCAGGCTGGGATAAAGGTCGAATTCCAGGGCTCATCCTGTAATCCTGGTCCTCATTAGCATGAGAGAAAAGCGTTTTCATCAACTCAGGGTGAGTCTTTACCTTAAATCAACATACACCACATAAACATGGAGCTGCCAGATGATGGCTGCTGGACTAGATGGGGGTGTTAATGCTCCTTCGATGCCATGTGACTTTCCTGTCACATCACGGTTAAACAAAACAGGGCAGAGCTATGACTTCAAACGACTTCATTTAAATATGCATATGTATTTTGTATTATGTTTGTATCCTCATTCGTTTGAAACTTACCTGCACTGATGTCAGGCCTGTGTTGGACCCTGTGTTGGACCCTGTGTTGGACCCTGTGTTGGACCCTGTGTTGGACCCTGTGTTAGTCAGTACCGGAAACGAATCCTGATAATTGCACTGATCGTGGTCTTGTGTTGTTAATAAATGTTTCATCAGTTTTCTGCATTCCGTCTCAGTAACTATTAGATTGTATGAGATGAAGGTAAAAAGTAAAATCGGCCTTAGCTTCCTAGATTTGTGAATATTGTATCAGCCAGAGCAAAGCCCATATCAGTCCACCTGAAGTTAGAAGCAGAAAAAAAACGGGGGAGCGTAAGGATTTGAGGGAGTTTGATAAATCGTGACGTCTAGACGTCTGGGTGAGAGCATCTCCAAAACTGCAGCTGGTATCATCCTGCGACTCAAGCCCTGTTCTGACCCAATAAAGAAACCGTTGCTGGGATAATGCTGAGGTCTCCACCGTGACCGAGATAGGGGCCGCATCCGTATGTTCTCACTAAACCCTGACTTTGCTCCCTCTGTCCACGTAAAAGGTCAAGTGGTGAGTTTCCGGTGGTCGTCGGACTTCGTGTCCAGACAGAGGAAGGTCAAATGTCACGTGTCCTTACTCCTCCTCCTCCTCCTCCTCCCCCTCCCTCTCAGGGAGAGATGAGCAGTGGTCCAGTGGCCGAGAGCTGGTGCTACACACAAGTATGTTCCATTACACACAGCACTCACCATGTCACACTGTAGTCATAGATCACTATATATTAGATTAGATATTAGATTCAAGCGTCCCAATACTTTTGAACACACAGTGTATAACAGCCACAGAAAAGTGATTCATTAAGTGCCTTTGTGGTGATGGTTATTGTTTTTTTTCTTTACTGCAGGTAAAAGTAGTGAAATTCTCCTACATGTGGACCATTAACAACTTCAGCTTCTGCCGAGAGGAGATGGGTGAAGTACTGAAAAGCTCCACCTTCTCTTCAGGGCCCACTGACAAGATGAAATGGTGAGATTATTTATATAGAAGTAATAATCCAGGTGTAGGTGTGAGGTGTTACAGGATGTTGGTGCACGATGTGGAGGTCACACCCTGCTCACCTCCAGCACTGAGGAGTTCAAGCTGTCATTGATGTTTGCAGAGCAAAACTGCCCCGTTTTCATTACGCATTTCATAAACACCTCGTTACATCTACAATACTGCTGCTCCGAATCGCACCCAGAGATAAAGTAGTGCCAGCTGCAACGTGTCTCTAATAATGAAGCTGTTGGAGTGATCTTCTGGTGCTGGTTTTCATTCTGTTTCTCATTTGAATGTTTTCTCCTCCGGTTCATCTACAATGTTCACCTTGTGTCTCGAACCGTTTATCAAAATCCACCACATGCAGAAATCCTCAATGGAGCTCAGGAAGGTCATCAGGAAACGTCTTCAATCGCTGCCTCACTCTGTGTATGGAACTGGGACTGGACTGAACTTCCAGCCAATCACAAGCCACTTTTTACAACTGAACTTCCAGCCAATCACAAGCCACTATTCACACCTGATCTTCCAGCCAACCACAAGCCACTATTCACACCTGATCTTCCAGCCAATCACAAGCCACTATTCACACCTGATCTTCCAGCCAATCACAAGCCACTATTCACACCTGATCTTCCAGCCAATCACAAGCCACTATTCACACCTGATTTTCCAGCCAATCACAAGCCACTATTCACACCAGATTTTCCAGCCAATCACAAGCCACTATTCACACCTGATCTTCCAGCCAATCACAAGCCACTATTCACACCTGATTTTCCAGCCAATCACAAGCCACTATTCACACCTGATTTTCCAGCCAATCACAAGCCACTATTCACACACGATCTTCCAGCCAATCACAAGCCACTATTTAAATTTTTCATGGGATAAAGTGACTTGCAGTTTATAAGTTATCTCATCATTTATTCTCTGTAAGTTCCTCATATTCAGAGTTGGGTTATGCATATGCCCTTGAATGAACTGGTTTAAAAAGTTGTGTGCACACGTGTGTGTGTGTGTGTGTGTGTGTGTGTGTGTGTGTGTGTGTATATGTTCCAGGTGCCTCAGAGTAAACCCAAAAGGTCTGGATGATGAAAGCAAAGACTACCTGTCACTGTATCTTCTCCTGGTTAGCTGTCCAAAAAGTGAAGTGCGTGCAAAGTTTAAGTTTTCTTTACTCAACGCTAAGCGAGAGGAGACTAAAGCTATGGGTACGAACTTCTCCTGCAAGAAACCACCACGTTTCTCTTATCCCTCGTCCTAATTATATATCCACACGTTTCACTCCACTCGTTTAGTCTGCGTATTTACATGATGTATTATTCAATTGTTCCTTACCAGAACTGCGGCTAATTAGTGTGCTGCAAACTTCCTGGATTGTAAGCAATGTTTCTGCTCTCCAGCAGGTGCTGTTACCTGTACAGGAAAGCAATATTTCTGTTCTAATTCCTGCATATGTTTATTCATGTTGAGTTTGTAATTAGTGTGTTAATGCAGGGATGAGACGCTGCTGTAGGCTGCAGTCTGTGTGAACGTCTAAAACGTATCCTTTAGCTGGAAAAGGCTTCCAAATAGTCCTGATGTGAATCAGTATGTAAGACTCACATTGACCAAAGTGCTGCACAAGAAATAAGAGTTAAAAAAGCAGCTTTAATAGCAGTGTTTATGATCTTTGTGCTTTGTAAAAGCCATTTAATCTAAAGGGTCTCGTTAAAATGTAAATTATTTTTTTTCCTCTTTACAGAAAGCCAAAGAGCCTATCGATTCGTCCAGGGCAAAGACTGGGGTTTCAAGAAGTTTATCCGAAGAGATTTTCTTCTCGATGAAACAAACGGCCTTCTTCCAGATGACAAGCTCACCCTCTTCTGTGAGGTACAGTCCTGAAACCTCTTCATATGGTGTTCTGTGTGCTGTCTGTGTTACCCATAATGCACTAAAAGCAACCTTCATCTTGTGTGATTTTTTTATTATTTGATTATCTGTTGGGTTTGAGTCTGGAGTATCTCTAAGGTTTGAGTCTGGAGTATCTCTAAGGTTTGGGTCTGGAGTATCTCTAAGGTTTAGGTCTGGAGTATCTGTGGGGTTGAGTCTGGAGTATCTCTAAGGTTTGAGTCTGGAGTATCTGTGGGGTTTTAATAAGACAAAATTGTGGGATTGAGTCTGGAGTGTCTGTGGGTTTGAGTCTGAAGTATCTGTGAGGATTGAGTCTGGAGTGTCTGTGGGGATTGAGTCTGGAGTGTCTGTGGGATTGAGTCTGGAGTGTCTGTGGGATTGAGTCTGGAGTGTCTGTGGGGATTGAGTCTGGAGTGTCTGTGGGGATTGAGTCTGGAGTGTCTGTGGGGATTGAGTCTGGAGTGTCTGTGGGGATTGAGTCTGGAGTGTCTGTGGGGATTGAGTCTGGAGTGTCTGTGGGGATTGAGTCTGGAGTGTCTGTGGGGATTGAGTCTGGAGTGTCTGTGGGGATTGAGTCTGGAGTCTCTGTGGGAATTGAGTCTGGAGTCTCTGTGGGAATTGAGTCTGGAGTCTCTGTGGGAATTGAGTCTGGAGTCTCTGTGGGAATTGAGTCTGGAGTCTCTGTGGGAATTGAGTCTGGAGTCTCTGTGGGGTTTGAGTCTGGAGTCTCTGTGGGGTTTGAGTCTGGAGTCTCTGTGGGGTTTGAGTCTGGAGTCTCTGTGGGGTTTTAATAAGACAAAATTGTGGGGTTTGAGTCTGGAGTCTCTGTGGGGTTTGAGTCTGGAGTCTCTGTGGGGTTTGAGTCTGGAGTCTCTGTGGGGTTTGAGTCTGGAGTCTCTGTGGGGTTTGAGTCTGGAGTCTCTGTGGGGTTTGAGTCTGGAGTCTCTGTGGGGTTTGAGTCTGGAGTCTCTGGGGTTTTAATAAGACAAAATTGTGGGGTTTGAGTCTGGAGTACCTGTGGGGTTTGAGTCTGGAGTATCTGTGGGGTTTGAGTCTGGAGTATCTGTTGGGTTTGAGTCTGGAGTATCTGTGGGGTTTGAGTCTGGAGTATCTGTTGGGTTTGAGTCTGGAGTATCTGTTGGGTTTGAGTCTGGAGTATCTGTGGGGTTTGAGTCTGGAGTATCTGTGGGGTTTGAGTCTGGAGTATCTGTGGGGTTTTAATAAGACAAAATTGTGGGGTTTGAGTCTGGAGTATCTGTGGGGTTTGAGTCTGGAGTCTCTGTGGGAATTGAGTCTGGAGTCTCTGTGGGGTTTGAGTCTGGAGTCTCTGTGGGTTTTAATAAGACAAAATTGTGGGGTTTGAGTCTGGAGTCTCTGTGGGGTTTGAGTCTGGAGTCTCTGTGGGGTTTGAGTCTGGAGTCTCTGTGGGGTTTGAGTCTGGAGTCTCTGTGGGGTTTGAGTCTGGAGTCTCTGGGGTTTTAATAAGACAAAATTGTGGGGTTTGAGTCTGGAGTATCTGTGGGTTTGAGTCTGGAGTATCTGTGGGTTTGAGTCTGGAGTATCTGTGGGGTTTGAGTCTGGAGTATCTGTGGGGTTTGAGTCTGGAGTATCTGTTGGGTTTGAGTCTGGAGTATCTGTGGGGTTTGAGTCTGGAGTATCTGTTGGGTTTGAGTCTGGAGTATCTGTGGGGTTTGAGTCTGGAGTATCTGTGGGGTTTTAATAAGACAAAATTGTGGGGTTTGAGTCTGGAGTATCTGTGGGGTTTGAGTCTGGAGTATCTGTGGGGTTTGAGTCTGGAGTATCTGTGGGGTTTGAGTCTGGAGTATCTGTGGGGTTTGAGTCTGGAGTATCTGTGGGGTTTGAGTCTGGAGTATCTGTGGGGTTTGAGTCTGGAGTATCTGTGGGGTTTTAATAAGACAAAATTGTGGGGATTGAGTCTGGAGTATCTGTGGGGATTGAGTCTGGAGTATCTGTGGGGATTGAGTCTGGAGTATCTGTGGGGTTTGAGTCTGGAGTATCTGTGGGGTTTGAGTCTGGAGTATCTGTGGGGTTTGAGTCTGGAGTATCTGTGGGGTTTTAATAAGACAAAATTGTGGGGATTGAGTCTGGAGTATCTGTGGGGATTGAGTCTGGAGTATCTGTGGGGATTGAGTCTGGAGTATCTGTGGGGATTGAGTCTGGAGTATCTGTGGGGATTGAGTCTGGAGTATCTGTGGGACATCTTCCCAGAAGAATGGAGCCTCTTCTAACAGCAATCTGGGGACTTCATGTGGAATGTGATGTTCAAAGACACATGGGAATCATATGGACAGGCCACAAACTCATGTCTCATTTCTTACACAAGTTGTGAAGTTCAGACAGAACCTCTGGCCGTAGCTGAAGTTTGCCATCATCCATAATATCAGTACCTTCTTAATAAAACAGTTTGCTACATACTAACTTCTTACCAATCTACTTTAAAATAACAAGCTCCATGTCTATTCTATGTCTTTTTGAGCGACGGCTGAATTTCTGAGTAAACGATCAGGTGTCGGTGGGCGTCGTATACGTTCTTGTTCTTCTTACTGAGTGACTGGCGTCCGCCCACTTTCTAGCAAAGCTATCGAGGAGAAAAGGAAAAAAGACAAGCAGTGCATTCTGCAGATAATTAAGAGGGTATTGTCGAGAGAGAGAGAGAGAGAGAGAGAGAGAGAGAGAGAGAGAGAGAGAGAGAGAGAGAGAGCCTGACTGCAAGTCCCAGAGAGATCTACAACAAGTTTTAACGTTTGCTGGGAAATTGGCAATTTAATAAAGCAAATTAGGTGCAGATTGCAGTTCGGCTGTTTCCCACCATTAATTGGCGCTCTCTAGACGAGGAAGAGAGAAACACAGCGCTCTCTGTGCTTCATGCGTTATGGTTCAGGTGCAATAAGCTGAATATCATCATAATTATCTGTACAAATAAATACGACTGTAAATCTAATAACTCGTTAATTCCCAAACCGGGGACCATGCTGAAGAGACGCCATAAATAAATAAAGATAAAAGATTGTTTTCTAGTATATGGACACAACCTTAACGTTACCTCGTTCCCAAATTGCTTTCCTTGTCCATACTTACGCTTTCTATGGACGTCTGGACGTACAGGACGTCTCTGGGTGCAGCATGAATTTTCCCCTTCACTTGAACCAGGAGACACAAACGTGTTCCAGCATGACGATGCCCCTGTGCAAAAGGCCAGCTCCATGAAGATCTGTTTTCCAAGGGTTGGAGTGGACGATCTCCTGCTATAGAGCTCCAACACTATTGAGATGAATGTGAACGCTGACTGCACTCCAGACCTCCTCACCTTCTCACCTACATCAATACCTGACTTTACTAACACACCTGTGGCTGAATGAATCTCCACAAGCACACTCCAACATCTAGTGGAAGAGTGGAGGTTATTAGACGTGTAAATGGGGAGTGGAATGGGAAGTTCACAAAAAAAAAAAAACCTCATTGCAAACTTTGGTTCCACAAACATGTTCATAAAGTGTACAACCACTACAGTATCAATTTGGGCCTCAACCACTGGACAAAATGTTACATGGCAGAAGAACGTAACAAGGAAACCGTATGAACTTGAGTAAACGAGATGTTCAGTTTTCAGCACCAATTTCATCTCTCTATAGATTATAGTGAGTGTGAACACTGGATTGTGATTGGCTGGAAGGAGTTCAGGTGTGAACACTGGATTGTGATTGGCTGGAAGGAGTTCAGGTGTGAATAGTGGATTGTGATTGGCTGGAAGGAGTTCAGGTGTGAACACTGGATTGTGATTGGCTGGAAGGAGTTCAGGTGTGAACACTGGATTGTGATTGGCTGGAAGGAGTTCAGGTGTGAATAGTGGATTGTGATTGGCTGGAAGTAGTTCAGGTGTGAATAGTGGATTGTGATTGGCTGGAAGGAGTTCAGGTGTGAACACTGGATTGTGATTGGCTGGAAGGAGTTCAGGTGTGAACACTGGATTGTGATTGGCTGGAAGGAGTTCAGGTGTGAACACTGGATTGTGATTGGCTGGAAGGAGTTCAGGTGTGAACACTGGATTGTGATTGGCTGGAAGGAGTTCAGGTGTGAATAGTGGATTGTGATTGGCTGGAAGGAGTTCAGGTGTGAATAGTGGATTGTGATTGGCTGGAAGGAGTTCAGGTGTGAACACTGGATTGTGATTGGCTGGAAGGAGTTCAGGTGTGAACACTGGATTGTAATTGGATGGAAAGAGTTCAGGTGTGAATAGTGGATTGTGATTGGCTGGAAGGAGTTCAGGTGTGAATAGTGGATTGTGATTGGCTGGAAGGAGTTCAGGTGTGAATAGTGGATTGTGATTGGCTGGAAGGAGTTCAGGTGTGAACACTGGATTGTGATTGGCTGGAAGGAGTTCAGGTGTTAATAGTGGATTGTGATTGGCTGGAAGGAGTTCAGGTGTGAACACTGGATTGTGATTGGCTGGAAGGAGTTCAGGTTTGAACAGTGGATTGTAATTGGATGGAAAGAGTTCAGGTGTGAACACTGGATTGTGATTGGCTGGAAGGAGTTCAGGTGTGAACACTGGATTGTGATTGGCTGGAAGGAGTTCAGGTGTGAACACTGGATTGTGATTGGCTGGAAGGAGTTCAGGTGTGAATACTGGATTGTGATTGGCTGGAAGGAGTTCAGGTGTGAATAGTGGATTGTGATTGGCTGGAAGGAGTTCAGGTGTGAATACTGGATTGTGATTGGCTGGAAGGAGTTCAGGTGTGAATACTGGATTGTGATTGGCTGGAAGGAGTTCAGGTGTGAATAGTGGATTGTGATTGGCCGGAAGGAGTTCAGATGTGAGTTCAGAGTGTTGGTAGAATCTAAACAAATGCACCAATTATAAACCCCTGTAACCATAGCAACATCCAGTTCCAGTTCCGTCCAGAGTGAGGCAGCGATTGTAGATGTTTCTTAATGACCTTCCTGAGCTCCATGGAGGATTTCTGCATGTGGTAGAACTTATATAGTGTTTACAGAGATTTTCATAAACGGCTCGGGACACAAGGTGAACTTGTAGATAAACCAGAGAAGAAGAAGGTTTAAATTAGAACCAGAATGAAAAGCAGCACCAGAAGTTCACCCCAACAGTTTTAGTATAAGTAGCGGTGTAGCACGGCTGCATGTCAGTCTTCTGGCACTACTTTATCTGTGGGTGTGATTCGGAGCAGCGGAATTTCGAGGTGTTGAATCACTGGCTGTCCGCCCAGTCGAGCTCTAATGGTTTGTATCTTTATAAATGATTAATGAAAATGTCGCCTGCGGTGTTTGAATGTGTGCTGTTGTGTTATTTTAGTGAATGTGTGCCACTCGTTTGTGTTTGAGTTCCACTTCTGATCTGCTGTTTGTGATTCTCCCCCTGATCCAGGTGAGTGTAGTGCAGGACTCTGTAAATATCTCAGGGCAGTCGAACACAAACATGCTGAAAGTTCCTGAGTGCCAACTCTCAGATGATCTGGGGAATCTGTGGGAGTGTTCACGCTTCACTGACTGCACACTGTGTGTGGGGGGGCAGGAGTTCCAGGCCCACAAATCCATTCTCGCAGGTAAAGACTTACAGACATACTCAGGTTAGTCTGCAGCAGGAAGCAGGGCTTTAATGTTTTAGATTTCAGGCACTTCTTCCATCACATCTCCAAGCTTATTTCAGATGGTTTCATCTTCCAGATTGGTTTTGTGTTAGTCCATGGGCAGTTTGAGCATGAGTTTCTGGGCCGATCACTCTCTTAAGATCTTGGGTTGTTCATCAGGTCACATGTAGCTTGGTCTCGTGTGACTTTAGAAGGGTTGGTCCACCAGTTTTTTGGATAATTTGATCCTAAAGATCCTGGTTTCAATTGTCTCCAGAGCTCAGGGTGATCACAAAATCTCAGGTGAAAAGATTTACACTGAATTTGTCCTTCAAAATTTATGGTGGATCGGTTCTCCAAGATCTCGGGTGGATCGGTTCTCCAAGATCTCGGGTGGATCGGTTCTCCAAGATCTCGGGTGGATCGGTTCTCCAAGATCTCGGGTAGATCGGTTCTCCAGATCTCGGGTGGATCGGTTCTCCAAGATCTCGGGTGGATCGGTTCTCCAAGATCTCGGGTGGATCGGTTCTCCAAGATCTCGGGTAGATCGGTTCTCCAAGATCTCGGGGTGGATCGGTTCTCCAAGATCTCAGGTGGATCAGTTCTCCAAGATCTCGGGTAGATCGGTTCTCCAAGATCTCGGGGTGGATCGGTTCTCCAAGATCTCGGGATGGATCGGTTCTCCAAGATCTTGGGTGGATCGGTTCTCCAAGATCTCGGGTGGATCAGTTTGGTATTGTACTTTTAAGATTAAGACTTTTTGCAGATGAATTAGTTCCAAGAGATTTAATGGATTGGTGGATTGGTGGACTGCCTCGGTATCTTGGGCACGTCAGGCTCATTAGAGTCCAAGACTTTGGGCTGATTGGACCTTTAAGATCTCTGGTGGTTTGGTCCATCAGTTTAGTCTTTCAGTATTGTGTATGTTTCAGATGGTTCGGTTTCCCAGAGCTCCTTAAACAGTTAACGTAAACATCAGATACAAAAATACTGAATGATACAAAAAGTTACAAAAATGAATCAGTGCAGGAGGAATAAAGGAACGAAAGCAGAGATTCTGAATCGAACTCTAATTAATAAAAGGAGGAGTGATCTGAAGCTCTTCTCTCCCTGCTGCTATCAGACTTTAGAATCAGAGTTTTTTTTATATTTGCACATTTTTCTTGCTGCTGTAACATGAAAATCTCCCCACGCGGGACGAATGAAGGTTTATATGATTCTTTTTGACCGATGGACTTCTTGCTTTCTCGACAGCGAGATCTCCGGTTTTTAACGCCATGTTTGAGCACGAGATGGAGGAGAGCAAGAAGGTACGCCGCGTCTCCCTGAGATTACCAGACGCTCGCAGCCGCCATTTATCTCCTCTCGTTTTCTCTCACTCAGAACCGGGTGGACATCAGGGACATCGAGCCGGACGTGTTTAAAGAAATGATGGGGTTTATATACACGGGGAAAGCGCCGAATCTGGAGAACATGGCCGACAGTTTGTTGGCAGCGGCTGATAAAGTAAGTGGAAAAGTCTTGTAATGAAGATTTCAAGTGTTTATTATTATTTATTCTGTATGTAGTTACTGGACCTGTGACACTCATTCTTTAGATGATGACGATTCTTCATTTTAGATTTATAAATCAAAATAAAACCAAAAAGATCAAAGAAAATGTTCCGGCTGTGCATAAAATTTGTATCTTTTTTCCCCCCAGAATAAAGATATGCTTTCTAAAATTCATATTTTATAAATATAAATCATATTTATATACTCAAATCTTCTGTAATATTTTGTAGTAAAAAGGAGCGAATAGTATTGTTTTTTTTTTTATTTTTTTTTATTTACTAATATTTTTTTTTTTTACATTTAATTTAAATTAACCTGCATGATATTAATCATTTTTTATTATTGATACAGAGTTTGTTTATTTTTTCGAAAAATTGTAAAAAGTATTAAAGATGAATAGAATCACATTATTAAAACATATTAAATCAGCGCATTTTGATCAAAACGTTCAGAAAAATGACGTGTGAACTTCTTGCATCTACATTGGGCAGAAATTCATCTGTGTTTGGATGAAAAGTTTTGACAGGTCTGTAAATTGTGTGTGTGTGTGTGTGTGTGTGTGTGTGTGTGTGTGTGTGTGTGTGTGTGTGTGTGTGTGTGCGTGTGTGCAGTACGCTCTGGAGCGTTTAAAGGTGATGTGTGAGGAGTCCCTGTGCAGCAGCCTGTGCGTGGAGAACGTCGCCGACACGCTCATCCTCGCCGACCTGCACAGCGCCGAGCAGCTCAAAGCTCAAGCCATCGATTTTATCAACAGGCAAGTGCAGCTTCGAGAGAAAACGCCTGCACTCGATGATAAATCACTGCTGCCTTCACTGTTCTCACACACACACACACACACACACACACACACACACACACACACACACACACACACACACACACACACACACACACAGTGTTAGCCAGCTCTGTTTCTTTACCTTCTTATCTCCTCTGTAGGTGCAGCGTCCTCAGACAGCTGGGCTGCAAGGATGGAAAATACTCGAATAGCAAGTATGTAATTAGCCCCTGTGTGTGTGTGTGTGTGTGTGTGTCAGAGATGGAGGAACTTGGATAGAGAGAGATGTACGGAATGGGAACGTCAAATGGAGAAAATGAGAGAAAAAACAGACCAAAGAGACAGAGAGAGAGAGAAAGTGAGAAATGGTGAAAGAGGAAGACAAAATTAATGAGAGAGAGAGAGACATTGAAAGTGAGACAGCAAATAAAGTGAGACCGAGAAAGAGACCTTGAAAGTGAGAGAGAAAGAGGGAGATGGTGAGAGATATATAGAGAAAGACATTAAAGTGAGACAGAGAGAGACAGAAAGTGAGATGTTGAGAGATATAGCGAGAGACGGACAGTGAAAGTGAGACAAGAAATATAGCGAGAGACAGACAGTGAAAGTGAGACATTGAGAGTTATATAGAGAAACCATGAAAGTGAGATGTTGAGAGATATAGAGACAGTAAAAGTGAATCGTTGAGAGATATATAAAGAGAGAGACCGTAAAAAAGTAAGACGTTGAGAGATCTAGAGACAGTGAAAGTGAGTCGTTGAGAGATATATAAAAAGAGAGACCGTGAAAGTGAGACGTTGGGTGATACAGAGAGAGACAAGACAGTGAAATTGAGATATAAACAAACAGTGAAAGTAAGACAGTAAGAGACAGACAGAGTGAAAGTGAGATGTTGAGAGAAACAGAGAGAGTGTGAAGTGAGACATTGAGAGAAATAGAGAGTGAAAGTGAGACGTTGAGAGAGACACAGAGTGAAAGTGAGATGTTCAGAGAAATAGAGAGAGACCGTGAAAGAGAGACGAGAGAGAGAGAGTGAAAGTGAGACGTTGAGAGAGAGAGACAGAGTGAAAGTGAGACGTTGAGAGATAGAGTAAAAGAGAGACGTTGAGAGAGATAGAGTGAAAACGAGATGTTGAGAGATAGAGAGAGAAAGACAGACAGAGTAAAAGAGAGATGTTGAGAGAGAGAGAGAGAGAGTGAAAATTAGATGTTGAGAGAAATAGAGAGACAGTGAAAGTGAGACGTTGAGAGAAGGTTAGTGAATGTGAGACACAGAAGATTAATAAGGTGCTGCTATCAGCAGCAGCACACTGCATTAGGATTCATTGTTTGAGGGTTTTAGCTGCTAAACCCTCCTCAGTCTCGGCTGGTTCTCCCTGTGTCTCACAGTTTATAGTGTTAATAGAGTTTCAGAAACAGTGTAGGAAGAGTAAAAACACCCACATTAAGCCGTCCGCTTTATTTCTCCTCCCTCCGGTCGGGTCGTAACGCTCACGTTATTACTCATTCATCCGCGCTCACTCTTCAGAATCAGCACCTGGGATCTCCCTCTGTTTTTACTCCTCCAGCGTGTCTGCAGAATGAAATGATACCGAATCCTTTCTTTTTTTTTTTTAAACTGGGACCAATCAGGTATAGGAGGGGTGTCCCAATACTTTTGGGCATATAGTGTGTGGGGTAGAATAAAGCACTCCATCGAGTGTGTGTGAGTGTGTGTGATTAATTCTGCGATGTCTGTGCTCTTTGTGTCTCAGCCACGCTGCAGATATAATGGAGACTTCGGGCTGGAAGGCAATGATCCAGTCTCATCCTCACTTAGTGGCCGAGGCTTTCCGAGCTCTCGCCTCGGCTCAGTGCCCTCCGTTCGGCCTGCCCAGGAGAGGCTCAAGCAGTCCTGATCTCTCTCTCTCTCTCTCTCTCCCTCTCTCTCTCTTTCTCTCTCTCTCTTTATCTCTCCCTCTATCTCTTTCAGCTTGGGGGAGGAATGAAGACGCCGAGGAACAACATAAACTCGTTCACCGAGACATCACTCTCAGCTTTCTCATTATTCCTTTTTTTTTTTTTTCCCCCATCATCCTCTCTCTCTCTCTCTCTTTCTCTCTCTCTCTCTCTTCCTATCATCATTTAATCTCCCATTCACTGGCATTCATGCTCTTTCTTTATCTTCCGTTGTCTCACTTCTTCTCATCTCTGTCTCTTTTTCACCCTTAGGATATCATACTCTTCTTTGTGTCATTCATTGTTTTCCTTTTATTCTTCTCTCTCTCTCTCTCTCTCTCTCTCTCTCTCTCTCTCTCTCTCTTTGCTTCGCTGTCCGTCTGTCATTCTCTCTTGGTCTCATTTTCGTTTCTTCTCCATCTTATCAGTCTCGTTTTAATTTTTTGTCCTCCCCACTCCTTCTGCTCTCTTTCTCCCTCCCCCTCCTTTTCCTCGTATCTCTCAATCGTTCATCTGTCCCTGTCATTCCCTCGCTCTCTTTCTCATGCCTGCGCATACACTTTCTTTTCGCTATCATTCTATTCTCCCTTCCTTTCTTTCATCCAGAATCACTTTCTTCTGACTCTCTCTCTCTCTCAATCGTTTCACTTTTGTTCTTCCCTTCTTTCTCTCACATGACACCTTTTTCCTTTCTTCTCCATCCTTTCTTTATCTCTCTCGCACATGCAGACGCACATTCCTTCCCACTTTTTTTATGTGAACACATTCTCTCTCTCTCTCTCTCTCTCTCTCTCTCCTCTCTCTCTGTCCTGCTGTGTGTCTCTTTGGCACTTGGTCTAAATCCAGAGACAGTAAAGTGTGTGTGAAATTCCTTCTCCTCCTCCTTTCGGCGAGAGGAAACGAGTGTAACAGCAGCCTTTCTCATACAATATGTTCAGTTTCTGAGCTTTATTTCTTTCTTTCTTCTCCTGCCCTGTATGTTCTCTCTCTCTTTCTCTCTTCTGGGACGTCATCTCTCTCACCCACTGTCTATCACATATATATATATGTGTGTGTGTGTGTGTGTGTGTGTGTGTGTGTGAATGAGTGATGGACTGGATGGACTCTTTTGTTCTTTCACGTCGTCTCTGATGGGCGTAAAACAGATGGTCCCAGAACTCGTCCCAAAGGGACCGGAGCGTTCCTCCTCCATTTCCTGTTCCTCTTCCTCCTCATCTTTTTGCACTAGTTCCCTTCGCCCAGCCGTGGGTTTCGATACGACGTAAAAAGGTTCGTTTAAAGGAAAAAAGTTCCGGCGTTCTAGAAAAGTTCGGCCCCGTGTTCATGAATAGACATGAGTGAAACCGATCATGCCCCATATTGATGGCACTATTTCTATGTAAAGGACTTACTTGACTTATATTTGAAAGAGAAATACTTTAGTGTGCGTGTGTTTTGCGTAAAAAAATAAAAGAGGTATCGCGCGCTTGTTTCTACACTCGCGTTACTCAGACGTTACACTGTGAGAGAAACGAGGGCTAAAAGTCGTCCACTTTTTCTCAAATCCATATAAAATACGCACACTGCTTCAAATCTCCAGGGTCGGTTCATCCGGCGAGTCTTAAAACACGCGTTCCACAACGGAGCATTATTCTGTACCCAACACACAGTGTCACGTTTTCCAGAAATAATGCAAGGAAACATGAGTCGTGAGAGAAGTTCTGGCATCATTTTTCGCACTAAGCACAAAAACACAAATCCACACCCCAGATATGCTTCGAATAGGTAGCGGATTTATTGTTGCTTGTGGGCGTGGCCTGTTCAGCATTGTTACTATGTTCAGATTGCAAAATTAGTAGTTATTATATAAACACACCCTAAAGCAGGGGTCACCAACCTTTTAGAAACGGAGAGCTACTTCTTGGGTACTGATTAATCTGAAGGGCTGCCAGTTTGATACACACAGTTTCCAGTTTGATCTGAAATAACTGCTCAATTTACCTTTTATTATGTTATTAATAATGAATGATATTCATCTATGTGAAGACACTGATCATGTTAATGATTTCTCACAATAATCAACAACAATAATTTAACAAAGTAGGAAACAGATATTTTTAGAAAATGTTGAGAGACAGAGTGAAAGTGAGATGAGAGAAATAAAGACAGTGAAAGTGAGACCATGTTGGTGACCCCTGCCCTAAACTATTATTTTTTTCCACACGTCAGTTGACATGCTTAGCTTTGGTGCTTCTAGCTACTCCGAAGAACGTAGAATCCGAGTGACCGTTCATCTATCAGCCAATCAGAACACAGCATTGTTTTATAGGGAAACTTTGTGAAAGTACATCGTGTGGAAAACCAACATTTCAGTTCGTTATTCGTACCCCCCCTCCCCCATCACGCATATGAGTTCCGATACGTTGATCGGTGAAGTTTCAGTGTTTATTGGCTAAATATTGTGTTCTGATTCATCACCTCCATTCATGTGCACTGCACTGACATTATTGTATAATAATTCATACGAATAATGTGAAAGTAGGCCATTGTATACTTTCCATATCTTCCAGAAACATCTCCTAGATATTCACCCTTCTGCTGAGTGCCAGAACTTACTCTCCTCTCAGACTCAGTTAATCACCCCGTAGGGGAGTGGAGGGGGGGGGGTTTACCGGGGCTTGGAGCTCACACGGCCATCTCGGTCCACTGACTCAGCGAGACGCCGTGCTGAGTGTGGAACATCGGCGGTATTGCACTGTGTGTTGGGAAATTCACGCCATATTGTTTTGGTATATTTCACTAATCCTGGTGTTCGATCGCATCGGATGCGCCGGTGCCATGTTTCATGTTACGTTGTTTGAATTTGTTCTGTTAATGAATGCGTGTTGACATTAAATAATGTTTTTTTCAGCATTAAGTGTAGTGTTTGCAAATGATTTTCATTCAAATCCCTTGGGTCCATCTGAGTGATGGAAGGTTTTCAAATATCTCCTTTTGTACAAGTCGAGTTTAGGAGCCTCATCTGACTCGTTTACATCTCTGCAGACTCGTCCAGACTCTTGCATCCAGCGTCATATGGTTCACTTACATCTAAAGAGAAATATTATCTGGCTCAGTCACCTCTATGAGAAACTCTCATCTGACTCACTCACGTCTCCAAAAGACTCATCTGACTCACTTGCGTCTCCGAGAGACTCATCTGACTCGCGTACGCCCCGACTCTCCCAATTATCTGACTCGCGTACGCCCGACTCTCCCAATTATCTGACTCGCGTACGCCCAACTCTCCTATCCATTTATCTCATTCGCGGTCGCCCGACTCCCTTTT
>JBCEWE010000628.1:0-37500 GCA_039877035.1 Silurus lanzhouensis
AAATATACTACACTATACTATACTATACCACCCCATAATAAAATATACTATGCTATACTATACTATACTATAATAAAATACACTATACTATACTATACTATACTATACTATACTATAATAAAATATACTATACTATACTATACTATACTATACTATACTATACTATACTATACTATACTACACTATACAATACTATACCACCCCATAATAAAATATACTATGCTATACTATACTATACTATAATAAAATATACTACACTATACTCTACTATACTATACTATACTATAATAAAATATACTACACTATACAATACTATACCACACCATAATAAAATATACTATGCTATACTATACTATACTATACTCTACTATACTATACTATAATAAAATATACTACACTATACTCTACTATACTATACTATAATAAAATATACTACACTATACTATACTATACTATACTATAATAAAATATACTACACTATACTATAATAAAATATTCTACACTATACTCTACTATACTATACTATATAAAATATACTACACTATACTCTACTATACTATACTATAATAAAATATACTACACTACACAATACTATACCACCCATAATAAAATATACTATGCTATACTATACTATAATAAAATATTCTACACTATACTCTACTATACTATACTATAATAAAATATTCTACACTATACTCTACTATACTATACTATAATAAAATATTCTACACTATACTCTACTATACTATACTATAATAAAATATACTACACTACACAATACTATACCACCCCATAATAAAATATACTATGCTATACTATACTATACTCTACTATACTATACTATAATAAAATATTCTACACTATACTCTACTATACTATACTATAATAAAATATTCTACACTATACTCTACTATACTATACTATAATAAAATATACTACACTATACAATACTATACCACCCCATAATAAAATATACTACACTATACAATACTATACCACACCATAATAAAATATACTATGCTATACTATACTATACTATACTATAATAAAATATACTACACTATACTCTACTATACTATACTATAATAAAATATACTACACTATACAATACTATACCATAATAAAATATATTACACTATACTATACTATAATAAAATATACTACACTATACTCTACTATACTATACTATAATAAAATACACTATACTACACCATCCCATAATAAAATATATTATACTATACTACACCATCCCATAATAAAATATTCTATACTATAATACACTATACTATACCATATTATACTATCCTACACTACACCATCCCATAATAAAATTTACTATACTATACTACACTATACTATAATAAAATATACTATACTACACAACACTACAGTATACTATATTATACTCTACTAATGTTAAAAATGTTCTACATATAAAATTAAATTGAATGAAATGTAACTTTACTAAACTATACTCAACCACAACATATTATACACTATAATATACTGTACTATATTATACTATACAATACTGTATTACTAACCTCAATACTACACCTTTCACTGTTATTCTCCTTCTACACACAACCATATCAACTACTCAAATAATAATAATAATAATTATAATATTAAGAAGAAGAAGAAGAAGAAGAAGAAGAAGAAGAAGAAGAAGAAGAAGAAAAAGAAGAAGACGAATTAAGACAATAAAAAGAATAGCAAAGGCTTACGGAAGTTTTTCCTCCATTGATTATTTATTTAAAATGCTCATCACAGTTACAGTTATAAGGCACATCTCAGGAACAGATTCAGATTCAGATTCAGATTCGTAATATAAATGCGTTCTGCATGGTCGTATTTTTGCTCACACTGCTCAGGTGCCATTTTATGAACTTTGACTTCCACACATCCTGCAAGACTTTCCTAAGATTCTTTTAAATGACAGTGCAATATTTAACACCTAAAGCCAGCAACATATCAGCTAGTACATCGGATTGTAACAGGATAGTATGCTAACTATAGTGACTAGCTTTGCTGTGTTATCCTGTAAACAAATAGTACTCAAGGTGCTGCTCGACTATTCATAAGTGCTGATGCCAAATTAGAAAAACCTAAACTTGCTGTGTAGCTGTAAAGTATTAATCAGAGCTGACTACATCTGTGTCCATTTCAATAAAACATCTACTCAGATTCAGTTCCCCAAACCGTCACCAATCCCTCCAGCTTTATTTACACTGTTAGATACCTTTTCTCTAGTGCAAGTTTTAACACAAAACAGAATAAATACACAATATTTACACAAACACACACACACACACACACACACACACACACACACACACACACACATGACTGGTTATTTTCTCTTTTTTCTCTTCCAGAGAGTTTGTCTGAGAAGGTCTGATCTGTACAATAGTGTAAAGACGTGCAGGTATTCGTTTATACGTCACATCGCGATACATATTTACACACAATGTCACGTATTGTTCCCGTTTAAAGTGGAGATTTATTATTCATTTTCCACGGAATAATCTACACGTTACCACGTAAACTCAAAGGGGTCTGAATATGTGACGTGATGAAGCGTTCAACATGCAGGAATGCTGTGAGTGCAAAATGTCTACATCATAACCTACAAATGATATGAAAATATATTATTATTATTATTATTATTATTATTATTATTATTCCTTTTACTCACCAGCCTGGACACATCAGTAGATATTTGATTACACAGGCAGTATGTCAGAATTGTAAAAGTTGTATAAATTTTAGCACACAAGTGTGAATTCTGCATTGTGATTTGACCAACTGGAGAAGGAAAAGCAGCACCAGGAGTTAAACTCCAACAGCATAAATAAATGTAGATGGAACGAGTAATGAAGATGAAGCATCAGTTTCGCTCTGCAAACATCAATAACAGCTTTTTAACTTTAACTTTAAAGTGATAATCCACGACTGGGTGTGAGACCTTCACCATTATCATGCTCTCCGCTTCACCTCAGGACCTTCTACACCTGCATCATCTCCCTGCTCACCACGTTCTCGATCCTCACACTGACTGCTGCTGGATGATGTTGCGTTAGTGACTGTGGTGTTGTGAATGCTGCATTGCACTGGGGTTTGTTTGAAGATTTTAGCATTTCAAAAAGTTATATTCAGTGTTTTCCACTGTTACATGGTTTATATGGACACGTTTGTGAAACCGGACTTTTCCACATGTTTCTGGTCCTTCTCAAAACTCTTACTCCAAAGTCAAAGGCACACAATTGTGTTGGACGTCTTTGGAAGCAGGAAATTTGCCTTGACTTGAACTAGGAGACTCAACCTGTTCCAGCATGACAATGTTCCTGTGCACAAAGCCACTCCATAAAGATCTGCTTTCCATGGGTGGGAAGTGCGTGGAAGATCTTCTGCTATAAACCCTATTGAACATCTTGAGAATGAATGTGAGTGCTGACCTCCTCACCTTCTCATCTACACCAGTACCTGGTTTTACTAACACCCTTGTGGCTGAATGGATCTCCACAAACTCAAATGGAACATCTTCCAGAAAGAGTGGAGCTCATTATAACAGGAATAAAGACTAAATGTGGAATGAGATGTTCAGAAAGAAAGAAGAACATACCAATCTTATGGTCAGGTGTCCATAAACTTTTGAACGAATAGTGTAAATAACAGAAGTTATTTTGTAGATCATTTGAACATCAGGGTTGTTATTATTATATTTAAATCTCTTCTTCATTCTTTATTTCAGTTTGTTCAAATCAACATTGAGGTTAGTTTATTAATAATCAATAATCCAGGCTCCGCCTCCTGCATGTCACGCAGTCATAATAGTGATGAAGTTCATGGTCAGAGTTGGAATCTAAATCCACACAGAGGTTTTTCCATTCCTGACTATTGAGTCAGTTCTCCCCGGGTCAGCTTTGGGTCTTGCTCCCTGTCTCTCCTGTTCTGAATTGACCCGGTTCTGCTCTGATGCTGGGCTGCTGGTTCTTGAAATAGGAGTGCTTTTGTTACTGTAGGTCCTGAAGGCCATGTCCAGCTGCTCCTGTGCTACACAGAGATGATGGTGCAAACTGGCAAGGTCCGGCTGAACGTTTCCTTCCGGACTGGCACAGTTCTGATCTCGGTTGTGTGGGGCGATGACACCATGACTGTGGTTCTGCTGAGGATCCAGGACACTGTTCTGGTTCTGCCGATGAGAGAGGACACCGTTTTGGACCTGGTGTCCTGCTTTCTCTGATTTAACCACAAAGTTGTATCCCGGAGGTGAAGCCGGAATGTTACGGGAATACGGATAAGTGCAGGAGCGGATACTTCGGTTCCGAACCCGGCGTTTCCTGAGCATGTCTCGGAATGCCCCGATGCCGAGGTGGAACATCTCGCAGACATTGAGCATCAAACAGAGGCAGCTGACTATGTACATGACGAGCAGGAAGATGGTTTTCTCGGTGGGACGTGACACGAAGCAATCAACTTGATGAGGACAGGGAATTTCATCACACACGTACGAGGGACTGACCCGGAATCCGTACAGGAGGTACTGACCCACCAGGAAGAAGACCTCGAAAATGGCACGAGATATGAGCTGAAGGATGTAAATCCTCATCAGACCTTCTTGCATAATCCTGCGCCGGCCGTCGTGCTTCGTTGTGTCTCTTTTTGAGTTTTTCTCCATCTCCATGGCTTTGGTTTCCTGAAGCTCCAGCGCGTCACTGTACATCATGGGTTCTGTGTCGTCGCATTCATCATCGTCGTTTTCTTCCTCGGTCTGATCCACCTCCCTCCATCGGCTCCTCGGGTAGATCCTGTGCCGTTTTTTGGTCTTCTCCTGGTCTTCCTCAGAGGTGCGGGCGATTTTGTGGATGGCGTATCCGAGGTACATGACAGACGGCGTAGAGATCATGATGATCTGGAAGACCCAGAAGCGGACGTGTGAGAGCGGGGCGAACGAGTCGTAGCAGACGTTGTCGCAGCCTGGCTGCTTGGTGTTGCAGGTGAACTTGGACTGCTCATCCGAGTAGATGGACTCTCCGCCCACCGCCGTCAGAACGATGCGGAACACGATGAGGACCGTCAGCCACACTTTCCCCACAAACGTTGAGTGGTTGTGGATCTCCTCCAGGAGGCGGGTGAGGAAACTCCAGCTCATGGCGGTCAAAAAACAGGATCACCTACAACCTGTGGAGAGAGAGAGAGAGAGAGAGAGAGAGAGAGAGAGAGAGAGAGAGAGAGAGAGAGAGGGAAAATTAATCTGTATGTTCTGAGTCCATTCACAATAACATCCAGCACTGTTTTTGCAGTTTGTGTTACATGAGATCTTCTGTATCATCGGACCAGATGTTCTAACCTTCTCTAATCACACACATCAGTAAGCCTTGACCAATCATGACCCTGATTCTCACTTATGAGCCACTCATGAAGCGAGGAGCCTGTGTTTTCAGGTGTCGAGGTAATACATGTAATACATGTTGATGACCCCTGTTCAGATCAGATCAGGAAGCAGCTGCAGGGCATTACTCGCACCACCAGGAGGCAGCTGCAGAGCATTATTGCACCAATAGGAGGCAGCTACATGGAGTTATTCTCACCACCGGGAGGCAGCTTCATGACGTTATTTGCACCACCAGGGGGAAGCCGCAGAGCATGACACTTACCACCGGAGGCAGCTGCAGCGCATTACTTTCAGCACCAGGGGCAGCTGCAGGGCATTACTCTCACCGTCAGGGGGGCAGCTGCAGGGCAATACTCTCATCATCAGGGGGCAGCTGCAGGGCATTTCTCTTACCACCAGGGGGCAGCTGCAGGGCAATACTCTCATCATCAGGGGGCAGCTGCAGGGCATTTCCATCACCACCGGGGGACAGCTGCAGGGCAATACTCTCACCACTAGGGGGCAGCTGCAGGGCATTGCTCTCACCACTAGGGGGCAGAGAGTTCAGAGTTCTCGGTATGTAATGTTTATATTCAAATGTTCATTTCTCACAAATCCCTGACTTCCTCGCTCCCCACACACACACACACACACACACACACACACACACACACACACACACACACACACACACACAGCTCTTTGCTGTAAACTGAAGCTTTTACAGATGAAAGTATTTGAGGTAAGAGCAGGTATAGATATATGCGGGTGAATCGTGTGCTCTGATTGGTCAGAAGCTGTTGATGAGTTCACTATAACAGTAGCACAAGTTTCTCTCGGTTACTATAGTGACAGTGTGATAACGGGGCCGGCACACACCCCAGGGGTATTAAACTGATTCTAAATGTGTGTAGCCCTCAATATAGAAGATGGAGGGAAGAAGTCTCCAGTTTCAGTGCTGTATAACACTGAACCTTCAGGACTCAGGACTTTCATGAGCTCTCTCACTCGCACGCACACACACACACACACACACACACACACACACACACACACACACACACACACACACACACACACAAATGAAGAGCTGAACAGTCTCATTAACACTCAGGATTTATACAGTGTCATAAACACTTCAAACTGCAGCGGAGCTACAACCTGCCCTGTACACGAAACACACACACACACACACACACACACATGCACGCACGCACACATGCACGCACGCACACACACACCAAAAGACACCATATATGATTTAAAACTATCTCTCAGTTCAGCCTGCAGCTTCTTCATGTGGAGTTCTGGAGCCCTCAGACAAATTCACACGTTCTTCTCTCTTCAGGTTCTCACTCCGTCATCTGAATGTAAATGTTCTGCATTTCAAACTTTAGCACCTCAGAACTAGAATCATTTACAAACTGCAGCATGTAGAATTCTAAAGCACTTACACACTTAGAACCCCCAGGACCTTCAGAACCCTCAGAATCCTCAGAACCTTCAGAAATGTTTATATATTTATATTAAAACCACTACAGCGAAAATACACCTAGTAATCTAGAACTCTAATGAAGGAAGAACCCAAGAGATTCTGCTCTGTTCCTCTGAGATGACACCTCAAAGTCACTTTGGTAGAAGAAGCTCTCCTACACTTCTCCTACACTTCTACACAAATGTTCCTCATTTAGAACCTTATCACTGTCATAATTACAGTTCCAGCACAAAATATCAAACTGTAGAACCTGAGCACCTTTTATAGCACTTTAATAATGAAAGATCTAAAAGTTCGGTGCTAAGCTAGCATGTGTTTAAAATACATTCAAACTTCTAGAACTTTCACATTGTGTAGAACCCTAGAACCTTGATGAATTCTACAGGTTGATCGCTCAGATGTTCTGTGATATATCTCTGATGGATATATACATAGATATCTTCTAGTGTATCTTCTAGAATTTAAGGCTACTTAGAACCCTTGAGAACCTCAAACACAAAACATGTAGCATTTAGAACTTTAGCACCCAGAATTTTATTTTATGAAGAAGTTCCACTGAGATCAATGTTCTCTTCTACAGCAGAGACCTGGCCGAGGGAGCAGCACTACAATACACACATTACCATTCAAATACTACACACAAACATCTAAACCCATCAATCACATGCCTTCTTCACCACATCCTTTACAGTGGTGTAAGCAGGAAGTTCAACCTGCTCAAGGATCTGCTGTAGCAATTCTACAGGACTTCCACTAAATCCATCGTGTGTGTATCAGTCACTCTGTGGTTCTGCTCAAACCTAAATGAACAAGCACGAGACAGATTCAGAGATTAGTTACATCAACAGAGTTCCTCATTGGTGACTGAGCTGCTCCATCACACATGCTGGAGAGAAACCACAAGGAGTTCTCACACCCTGAACCCAGTCTGTTCAGGCTTCTTCCCTCAGGCAGGAGATAACAGACTGATCAAATAAAATACTGTCAGAGTCTGAAATAGCTTTTTCCTGGCAGCCACAACGATTCTAAACACCATAACCTCAATCTGTGCAGGACTGTCTACTATTCCACCACCTCTATCTACTCTTCTCTGCAGGATCATCCTCATGTGCTATATGATTCTGTGTTGAACTGGACAAGCAGAACCCACACTCTGTTCATGAAGAAAATCTCAAACTGTGAAAATGCAGAACCCAAACTCTGATCCTAAAGAACATATTATACTGTGGAACTGCAGAACCCAAACTCTGATCCTGAAGGACATCTTAAACTGTGAAACTGCAGAACCCAAACTCTGATTCTGAAAAACTTATTATACTGTGGAACTGCAGAACCCAAACTCTGATCCTGAAGAACATATCAAACTGTGGAACTGCAGAACCCAAACTCTGATCCTGAAGAACATATTATACTGTGGAACTGCAGAACCCAAACTCTGATCCTGAAGAACATATCAAACTGGGGAACTGCAGAACACAAACTCTGTTCCTGGAGAACATATTAAACTGTAGAACTTTAGAAATGTTACTCATTGGACTATTTAACAATAATAATAATAGATTCTGAATATGGAGGAGTAGAACAACATTCAACTAGAACTCAACTCAGCTTCCAGAAGCTTTCACAAATATGGACAAATATATTTGAGAGTGAAGACAGCTGGATGTAAATGTCCTGCATGGAAACCTTCAGGAATACAAGTTACAGATGAAACTATTAAACTACTCAAGAACCTGGTAAAAATGCAGAATTTAGAACTTTAGCACCCAGAAATAATTAAAGTTTTTCTAATAAAATATCTGAATACTTACAGCTAGAATTCAAGTTCCATTAAAAAGTAAGAACTTTTGTATTTAGAGATGCAGAACTCTTAGAACCCACTGGGTTGAGTTCCAAGAGGTTCTGCGTTATATCTCCAAGCTCTCGGCTGGTTTTCTAAAAGCGCAGAGTGGAACTGTCCTGCACTGAAACCTTCTAGAATCAATTGAGATTAAAGATAAAACTGTAGAACTTAGAACACTTGAGATCCTCGCACAAAAATGGAGCATTTAGAACTTTAGCATCCAGAACATTCCAGGGATTAGAACTTAGAGAAAAATAATAAAAATAAATAAATAAAAACTTGTGAGATGAAACATCAAACTGTAAAACTGCAGAACTCAAATTCTGTCCCTGAAGAACATTGTGGATCTTAGAAAAATAAAACTTCAGATGCTCCTGAACTCCAGGTGTAAAGACAGATTTAGAACATTCCCAGCATTAGAATGACTCACTGTGTATTTGAAGAACTCGGAACATAACTGTACTTAACTGTAAAACCCAAAATCTTCACCCTCCAAAGAAAAGTTCAAAACGAAGCTCTTGAAGTCTTTAAAGTGCGGATCTGAGAGCGAGTCGTCGAACCTGATGTTTCAGACCACCACAGAAGAAGAAGGATCATCAGCACATCCCTCAGTGAGACAGCAGCTCTTTGTCACGCCATTATTGAGTTCTCACAGCAGTCCACACACACCCAGAGAACCGAGAGAGGAACCCTGTCCGTTCAGCTGGAACTCCTCCGCATGCCAGCGTGATCAATTCTCTTCAAGTGCACACTTTAGCTGATGAGCGTGGCTTCACTGGGGGTGTGCTTCAGAACGTTTCTACATCCCTGAAGCTCTCAGTGCTGGAGATTGTGTGTGTTTGTGTCTGAACGTGTGTGTGTGTGTGTGTGTGTGTGTCTGAGTGTGTCTGTGTGTGTGTGTGCGTGTGTGTGTGCGTCTGAGTGTGTCTGTGTGCGTGTGTGTGTGTGTGTGTGTGTGTGTGTGTGTGTTAATTCAGCCTTCAGTTAGAGTGAAAAAAGATGGAACATTCCTCCAGCAACATGACCCTGACACTGAGGGTCAAAACTCCCAATTTTCCTCAGATCTCACACTGAGAGTGTATGAGTTCAAATCTCACACTGAGTGTGTATACGTTCAAATCTCACACTGAGAGTGTATGCGTTCAAATCTCACACTGAGAGTGTATGAGTTCAAATCTCACACTGAGAGTGTATGAGTTCAAATCTCACACTGAGAGTGTATGAGTTCAAATCCCACACTGAGAGTGTGTACGTTCAGATCTCACACTGAGAGTGTATGAGTTCAAATCTCACACTGAGTGTGTATACGTTCAAATCTCACACTGAGAGTGTATACGTTCAAATCTCACACTGAGAGTGTATGAGTTCAAATCTCACACTGAGAGTGTATGAGTTCAAATCTCACACTGAGAGTGTATGAGTTCAAATCCCACACTGAGAGTGTGTACGTTCAAATCTCACACTGAGAGTGTATGAGTTAAAATCTCACACTGAGATTGTATACGTTCAAATCCCACACTGAGAGTGTATACGTTCAAATCTCACACTGAGTGTATACGTTCAAATCTCACACTGAGTGTATACGTTCAAATCTCACACTGAGTGTATACATTCAAATCTCACACTGAGTGTATACGTTCAAATCTCACACTGAGAGTGTATGAGTTCAAATCTCACACAGAGTGTATACATTCTAATCTCACACTGAGAGTGTATACATTCAAATCTCACACTGAAAGTGTATGAGTTCAAATCTCACACTGAGTGTGTATAAGTTCAGATCTCACACTGAGAGTGTATACGTTCAGATCTCACACTGAGTGTATACGTTCAAATCTCACACTGAAAGTGTATACGTTCAAATCTCACACTAAGAGTGTATAAGTTCAAATCTCACACTGAGTGTGTATAGGTTCAAATCTCACACTGAGTGTGTATTAGTTCAAATCTCACATTGAGAGTGTATAAGTTTAAATCTCACACTAAGAGTGTATAAGTTCAAATCTCACACTGAGAGTGTATAAGTTCAAATCTCACACTGAGAGTGTATAAGTTCAAATTTCACACTGAGAGTGTATAAGTTCAAATCTCACACTGAGAGTGTATGAGTTTAAATCTCACACTGAAAGTGTATAAGTTTAAATCTCACACTGAGAGTGTATAAGTTCAAATCTCACACTGAGAGTGTATAAGTTTAAATCTCACACTGAGAGTGTATAAGTTCAGATCTCACACTTAGAGAGTGTATAAGTTTAAATCTCACACTGAGAGAGTGTATAAGTTCAGATCTCACACTGAGAGAGTGTATAAGTTCTGATCTCACACTGAGAGTGTATGAGTTCAAATCTCACACTGAGAGTGTATGAGTTCAAATCTCACACTGAGAGTGTATGAGTTCAAATCTCACACTGAGAGTGTATACATTCAAATCTCACACTAAGAGTGTATACATTCAAATCTCACACTGAAAGTGTATGAGTTCAAATCTCACACTGAGTGTGTATAAGTTCAGATCTCACACTGAGAGAGTGTATAAGTTCTGATCTCACACTGAGAGTGTATGAGTTCAAATCTCACACTGAGAGTGTATGAGTTCAAATCTCACACTGAGAGTGTATACATTCAAATCTCACACTAAGAGTGTATACATTCAAATCTCACACTGAAAGTGTATGAGTTCAAATCTCACACTGAGTGTGTATAAGTTCAGATCTCACACTGAGTGTGTATAAGTTCAGATCTCACACTGAGAGTGTATACGTTCAGATCTTACACTGAGTGTATACGTTCAAATCTCACACTGAAAGTGTATACGTTCAAATCTCACACTAAGAGTGTATAAGTTCAAATCTCACACTGAGTGTGTATAGGTTCAAATCTCACACTGAGTGTGTATAAGTTCAAATCTCACACTGAGAGTGTATACGTTCAGATCTTACACTGAGTGTATACGTTCAAATCTCACACTGAAAGTGTATAAGTTTAAATCTCACACTGAAAGTGTATAAGTTTAAATCTCACACTGAGAGTGTATAAGTTCAAATCTCACACTGAGAGTGTATAAGTTTAAATCTCACACTAAGAGTGTATAAGTTCAAATCTCACACTGAGAGTGTATAAGTTCAAATTTCACACTGAGGGTGTATAAGTTTAAATCTCACACTGAAAGTGTATAAGTTTAAATCTCACACTGAGAGTGTATAAGTTCAAATCTCACACTGAGAGTGTATAAGTTTAAATCTCACACTGAGAGAGTGTATAAGTTCTGATCTCACACTGAGAGTGTATGAGTTCAAATCTCACACTGAGAGTGTATGAGTTCAAATCTCACACTGAGAGTGTATGAGTTCAAATCCCACACTGAGAGTGTATACATTCAAATCTCACACTGAGAGTGTATACATTCAAATCTCACACTGAGTGTATACGTTCAAATCTCACACTGAGTGTATACATTCAAATCTCACACTGAGAGTGTATACGTTCAAATCTAACACTGAGAGTGTATGAGTTCAAATCTCACACTGAGAGTGTATACATTCAAATCTCACACTAAGAGTGTATACGTTCAAATCTCACACTGAGTGTATGAGTTCAAATCTCACACTGAGAGTGTATGAGTTAAAATCTCACACTGAGATTGTATACGTTCAAATCTCACACTGAGATTGTATACGTTCAAATCCCACACTGAGAGTGTATACGTTCAAATCTCACACTGAGTGTATACGTTCAAATCTCACACTGAGTGTATACGTTCAAATCTCACACAGAGTGTATGAGTTCAAATCTCACACTGAGAGTGTATACATTCAAATCTCACACTGAGAGTGTATACATTCAAATCTCACACTGAGTGTATTCGTTCAAATCTCACACTGAGTGTATACGTTCAAATCTCACACTGAGAGTGTATACGTTCAAATCTCACACTGAGTGTATACGTTCAAATCTCACACTGAGAGTGTATGAGTTCAAATCTCACACTGAGAGTGTATACATTCAAATCTCACACTAAGAGTGTATACATTCAAATCTCACACTGAAAGTGTATGAGTTCAAATCTCACACTGAGTGTGTATAAGTTCAGATCTCACACTGAGAGTGTATACGTTCAGATCTTACACTGAGTGTATACGTTCAAATCTCACACTGAAAGTGTATACGTTCAAATCTCACACTAAGAGTGTATAAGTTCAAATCTCACACTGAGTGTGTATAGGTTCAAATCTCACACTGAGTGTGTATAAGTTCAAATCTAACACTGAGAGTGTATGAGTTCAAATCTCACACAGAGTGTATACATTCAAATCTCACACTAAGAGTGTATACGTTCAAATCTCACACTGAGTGTATGAGTTCAAATCTCACACTGAGAGTGTATGAGTTAAAATCTCACACTGAGATTGTATACGTTCAAATCCCACACTGAGAGTGTATACGTTCAAATCTCACACTGAGTGTATACGTTCAAATCTCACACTGAGTGTATACGTTCAAATCTCACACAGAGTGTATGAGTTCAAATCTCACACTGAGAGTGTATACATTCAAATCTCACACTGAGTGTATTCGTTCAAATCTCACACTGAGTGTATACGTTCAAATCTCACACTGAGAGTGTATACGTTCAAATCTCACACTGAGTGTATACGTTCAAATCTCACACTGAGAGTGTATGAGTTCAAATCTCACACTGAGAGTGTATACATTCAAATCTCACACTAAGAGTGTATACATTCAAATCTCACACTGAAAGTGTATGAGTTCAAATCTCACACTGAGTGTGTATAAGTTCAGATCTCACACTGAGTGTGTATAAGTTCAGATCTCACACTGAGAGTGTATACGTTCAGATCTTACACTGAGTGTATACGTTCAAATCTCACACTGAAAGTGTATACGTTCAAATCTCACACTAAGAGTGTATACGTTCAAATCTCACACTGAGTGTGTATAGGTTCAAATCTCACACTGAGTGTGTATAAGTTCAAATCTCACACTGAGAGTGTATAAGTTTAAATCTCACACTAAGAGTGTATAAATTCAAATCTCACACTGAGAGTGTATAAGTTCAAATCTCACACTGAGAGTGTATAAGTTAAAATCTCACACTGAGAGTGTATAAGTTCAAATCTCACACTGAGTGTATAAGTTTAAATCTCACACTAAGAGTGTATAAGTTCAAATCTCACACAGAGTGTATAAGTTTAAATCTCACACTAAGAGTGTATAAGTTCAAATCTCACACTGAGAGTGTATAAGTTCAAATTTCACACAGAGTGTATAAGTTCAAATCTCACACTGAGAGTGTATAAGTTTAAATCTCACACTGAGAGTGTATAAGTTTAAATCTCACACTGAGAGTGTATAAGTTTAAATCTCACACTGAGAGTGTATAAGTTCAAATCTCACACTGATAGTGTATAAGTTCAAATCTCACACTGAGAGAGTGTATAAGTGCAGATCTCACACTGAGAGAGTGTATAAGTTTAAATCTCACACTGAGAGAGTGTATAAGTTCAGATCTCACACTGAGAGAGTGTATAAGTGCAGATCTCACACTGAGAGAGTGTATAAGTTTAAATCTCACACTGAGAGAGTGTATAAGTTCAGATCTCACACTGAGAGAGTGTATAAGTTCAGATCTCACACTGAGAGAGTGTATAAGTTCAGATCTCACACTGAGAGAGTGTATAAGTTCAGATCTCACACTGAGAGAGTGTATAAGTTCAGATCTCACACTTAAAGAGTGTACATGCAGAAAACTAAAAGTGAGTAATTATATAAACACTGTATTTAGAAGTTTTCTAACGTTTGTGAATCTGATCTAACAGAGGAGAAACGTTCTCAGGAATCTCGGCAAGCTCGCTGCAGATCCGCGGGTGTGTATTCACGTTCCGTCACACGGTGTGTCATAATATTTAGACATGAGTCCGGGGCGTGTGTTTACATTGTGGGATCCTCACAGGGCACTCAGGAACACTCGTTCTCTTTTTTTCTGCACTTGTTCCTCTGTCTCCCAGCAACTGGTCAGGACACAGTGCTCCCCGGAGTGATTTAATCCCCCAATACTGCAGTGTTTTATGTCCTAGCACGTCTCAGCGCTCTGGATTACAGACACGCCGTTTTATAGCCTCCTGTATTAGCATACAGTGAGTCTGTGGAGCGTTAATCCGTTTCTGCCTTCTCTCAAACCTGCTTTCTTCTCCTCAGAGAACATCTGTACCGAGACAAGTGTGAATTACACACACACACAGGCGGTGTTTAATATCCTCTTTATAGAGATACACAGAGGAACAATCAAAATGTCAGGTTCCTGAGCCCAGAACTACGTTTATGTTCATCTGGGATTCAGAATCTGTTCATTAATAAACAATAGTTGTTTGGTCTACACCCAAATAAATTACACAAATCCTGAATCCAGAACCAGTCAAAAGTGTGGCCACGCCTTCTCCTAAAGAATCCAGACTAATAAAGAACATGTCTGGAATTAAGAAATAAACAAAAACATGTTAAAGAACCCACAATATGTTTTATTTTTTAGATTCTTTAAATTAGCTCTTTGATGCTGCTTTACAATCTCATGGCTTTCTCTCATCAGATTCACGAGGTGTCACCTGGAATGGGTTACAGGTCAAAGGTGGGTCTTATCAGGGGGTTATTTGTGACATTTCTTACCTTCTTAATGTGCTTTAGAGCATCAGTTGTCTTGTGTAGAGGAAAGTGTGAGAGCATCTCAAGAACTTTAAACGTATCCCTGCGTGCAGTCTCTGAAAACATCAAGCACTATAATAAAACAGGAACAGAGGTGGCAAAAGTACACACATCGTTTAGTAAGTAGAAGTGCAGATACTCATGTTTTAAAAGACTCCAGTAAAAGTTGAAGTTCTGACTACACTTTTTTACTCAAGTTAAAGTAATGAAGTTTGGGCTCTGACATGTTCTTCAGTAAAAAGTAGCTGTTACTACACCTGTTTTAGAGTCACACTGGTCAGAGTGTTTTATTATACACTATATATAATGTATAATAAAAAAAACTGAATGTATCCAGGCTGAACAACACCATATAGAATACAAGCAGAGAAAAGACTAAAATGACATATAAAATATATATTACATATAGCGCCTTCCTCTGCTATCTTTAGTGCTTACACCTTGACAGCATGGGATTGCTCAACAATAGCCACACAGTATAGTCCCAATTTGCTCTTATAATTTCCCTTCACTCTTCTGGGAAGATGTTCCACTAGATCCACGAGATTTTTGGAGTGTGCTTATGGATATTTGTGTTCATCAGCCACAAGGGTGTTATAAAAGGCAGGTACTGATGTAGGTGAGGTGAGGAGGCCTGGGGTGCAGTCAGACTTCTAATTCATCCATTCATCCATCATTCTTATATAAAAAACAAACAAAATTGTAGGGAAAAAAACTTCAAACAATAAAATGGCTCATCACAATAAAACGCTAGATTACATGCATGTGCTTTATCAGATCTGATGGTGAATTCTTGAAAGCCAGCACTTTTTTACACCGATAATTTCGAACATCTCCCTTATATATGGCCATGGTGTTAAGGAATGCCTTTGTTTTTATTTATTTAGCTTGCCTACGTCTATGTCTGATATCCAGGAAATAATACGCCAGTGATATGATGAAAAAGCCGCGCAATGAAGGGCTGATAGGCTGGAAACGGCGCTCAATGAGAAGAAATAATACTAAAAGTAACGAGGCTGGTGTGAAAATGTAAGAAGTAGAAAGTACAGATATTTGTGTAAAAATGTAATGAGTGAAAGTAAAAAGTTGTCCGAAAAATAAATAGTGGAATAAAAAACTGATACCAGAAAAAATCTACTTAAGTACAGTAGGGAAGTACTTCCCACCACTGAACAGGCACTAATAAGGACCGTCTCAGGAAAACAAAACCAGGAGCTACCTCTGCTGCAGAGGATACGTTTATATTAATTACCAGCCTCAGAAACCACCAATTTACATAAATGCTTCTAGTTCAATTGGGAGATATATTTCAGAGCAGACTGCATGAGTCAGACCTTCAAGGTGGAATTGCAGCGAAGAAACCATTTCTTCAGAAAGATCAACAAACAGAAGATAATTTTTTGGGCCAAGAAGCACAAGGAATAAACATTAATTCAGTGGAAAACTGTGGCCATGTTGGGGGCGCTGTTGTGGGTATGTAGTGGGGATGTTTTGAGGAAGTATTGGGGGGGTAGTATTGGGGCATGGTGTTGTAAGCATATTGTGGGATAGTATTGGGGTGTGGTGTTGGTGTATTGTGGGGTAGTATTGGGGCATGGTGTTGTGGGGTTGTATTGGGGTGTGGGGTTGTGAGCGTGTTGTGGGGTAGTATTGGGGAGTAGTATAGGGGCGTGGTGTTGTGGGGTAGTATTGGGGTAATATAGGGGCGTAGACTTGTGAATATGTTGTGGGGTAATTTTGTGGGGTTGTATTGGGTTATATAGTGTTGTGGGTATGTTGTGGAGTATTATTGGGGCGTGGTGTTGTGGGCATGTTGTGGGTTAGAATTAAGGTGTGATGTTGTGGGCATGTTGTATTGCGGGGTAGTATTAGGGCATGGTGTTGTGGGTTAGTATAGGGGTGTGGTGTTATGTTGTAGTATTGTGTGGTAGTATTAAGGCGTGATGTTGTGGGATAGTGCTATGGTGTAGTGTTGGGGTGTGGTGTTGTGGGCATGTTCTGGGGTTGTATTGTAAAGTAGTATTGGGGCTTGGCATTGTGGGGTAGTGTTGTGTGGTAGTATTGGTGTGTTGTGTTGTGGGCATGTTGTGGGATGTGGTGTTGTGGGGTAGTATTGGGATGTAGTGTTGTGGGCATGTTGTGTTATAGTATTGTGGGGTAGTATTGGGGCATAGTGTTGTGGACGTGTTATGTTGTAGTATTGTAGGGTAGTATTGGGGCGTGGCATTGTGGGGTAGTGTTGTGTGGTAGTATTGGTGTGTGATGTTTTGGGCGTGTTGTGGGGTAGTATTGTGGGGTAGTATTGGGGTTTGTTGTGGGGTAGTATTGGGCGTGGTGTTGTGAGGTAGTATTGGGGCATGGTATTATGGGTATTGTGTTGTGGGGTAGTATTTACGATTTTTCTTAGGTAAAGGCTCAGATCTGGAGGGATCATGGATATAGAGTGTTTGGTGAACTGGTATATTTGTATGCTGTCGTCCCCTCACATTCACACGTTCACTCGGGTTTGTTGACGGTGGTGTGGTGGGTCGTCTCTTATCCCAGAGATCCCTCATGTCTGTGTTACCTTCTGGTTCTCCCTTTTAGTTATGCTGCCATAGCGAGTCTTGCCGGAGTCCAAACTGCACAGTGACATCAACTTTCATACACCAATAGGGACACTTAATAATCCATATCCTTCCCTTCCTGTCACCCTCTCTCTCTCTCTCTCTGTCTCTCTCTCTCTTCTCTCTCTCTCTCTCTCTCTCTCGGTCGAGTTAAACATGCTCCTGAGGCTCCAGTGACCACTGTTCCTGCCCCTCTCCCCTCCGCGGATCTTCACACTTCTGTGCAGCTTGGGACGGTCTCTCCTCAACACCTTGGGTGGTTCCATGTAATTCCGGAGTAGAACGGGTGCTTTGAGGACGGATTGGACTGTAGTTGGTGTCGGCGGTCTGCTGCACTGACTCGGGAGTGCAGTTTGCTTCTGATCATCATCACTGCACCCTGCAACTTTGTATATATGCTTCAAATGGACATTTGGTGCAACCCAGATGAGGATGGGTTCCCTCTTGAGTCTGGTTCCTCTCAAGGTTTCTTCCTTATGCCATCTCGGGGAGTTTTTCCTTGCCACAGTTGCTCATCAGGGACAAACATACTTACAAAGAACATATTTACATCTGATCACCACATTATCTGTGTAAAGCTGCTTTGAGACAATGTTCATTGTTAAAAGCGCTATACAAATAAAAATGAATTGAATTGAATTGAATAGTATTGGGGCATGGTATTGTGGGCATGGTGTTGTGGGGTGGTATTGAGGGATAGTATTGGGAGTAGTGTTGTGGGTATGTTGTGGAGTAGTATTGGGGCATGGTGCTGTGGGCATGTTGTGGGGTAGTATTAGAGTGTAGTGTTGTGGGGTACTATTGTGTGGTAGTATTGGTGTGTGGTGTTGTGGGCGTGTTGTTGGGTGTGGTGTTGTGGGGTAGTACTGGGATGTAGTGTTGTGGGCATGGTGTTGTGGCCATGTTATGTTGTAGTATTGTGGGTTAGTATCGGGGTGTGGTGTTGTGGACGTGTTATGTTGTAGTATTGTGGGGTAGTATTAGGGTGTGGTGTTGTGGGCATGTTGTGGGGTAGTACTAGGGTGTAGTGTTGTGGGGTAATATTGTGTGGTAGTATTGGTGTGTGGTGTTGTGGGCGTGTTGTGGGGTGTGGTGTTGTAGGGTAGTACAACCCCAAATCAGAAAAAGTTGGGACAGTATGGAAAACGCAAAGAAAAGAAAAAAAGTAGTGATTTCTAAATTTACTTTGACTTGTATTTCATTGCAGACAATATGAACACAAAATATTTCATCTTTTGTTTGGTCAACTTCATGTCATTTGTAAATATACATCCTTCCCTTTCATTCAGACCTGCAACACTTTCCAAAAAAAGTTGGGACAGTAAAGAATTTACCACTTTGTAATGTTGCCATTCCTTTTCACAACACTTAAAAGACGTTTAGGGACTGAAGACACCAAGTGATGAAGAGTTTAAGGTGTAATTTTGTCCCATTCTTCCTGCAAACAAGTCTTAAGGTGGGCAACAGTACAGGGTTTTCGTTGCCGCATTTTGCGCTTCAAAATGCGCCACACATTCTCTAATGGAGACAGGTCGGGACTGCAGGCAGGACAGTCAAGTACCCGTACCCTCTTCCTCAGCAGCCAGGACTTTGTAATGTGTGCAGAATGTGGTTTTGCATTGTCTTGTTGAAATATGCATGGACGTCTCTGGAAAAGATGTCTTCTTGAAGGCAACATATTGTGCTCCAAAATCTCTATGGACTTTTCAGCATTAATGGTGCCATCACTGAAGTGCAAGTTACCTTTGTCGACGGCGCTTCTGGACACTGTTAACATAGGGCTTCCTTTTGGCACAGTACAGTTTTAACTGCCATTTTTGGATGTAATTATTGTACGTATTGTGGTACTTGACAAAGGTTTGCCAAAGTAGTCCTGAACCCATGTGGTGATATCGCTTCTAGATGAACGACGATTCTTGATGCAGTGCCGCCTGAGGGATCGGAGATCACGGTTGTTCAGCGTAGTCTTGCGCCCCTGTCCTTCACGCACTGAAATTCCTCCAGATTCCTTGAATCTTTTAATTATGTTATGCACTGTTGAAGGTGAAAAATCCAAATCTCTTCCTATCTTTCTTTAAAGAACATTGTTTTTATTAATTTCAATAATTTTTTCACGTATTTGTTGGCAAACTGGTGATCCCCGGCCCATCTTTGCTCCTAAGGGACTAGACCTTTCTTGGATGCTGCTTTTGTACCAAATCATAATAACAATCACCTGTTGACATCATCTGTTTCAAATCACATCATTATTTAACCAATTTACCTTATTACTAGCCCGAAATTACTTCTGTCCCAACTTTTTTTGGAATGTGTTGCAGGTCTGAATGACACGAAAGGATGTATGACATGAAAGGATGTATATATACAAATGACATGAAGTTGACCGAACAAAAGATGAAATATTTTGTGTTCATATTGTCAGCAATGAAATACAAGTCAAAGTAAATTTAGAAATCACTACTTTCATTTTTTTTTTTTACGTTTTCCATACTGTCCCAACTTTTTCTGATTTAGGGTTGTACTAGGATGTAGTGTTGTGGCCATGTTATGTTGTAGTATTGTGGGGTAGTATTGGGGTGTAGTGTTGTGGGTTAGTATTGGGGTGTGGTGTTGTGGACGTGTTATGATGTAGTATTGTGGGGTAGTATTGGGGCATGGTGTTGTGGGGTCGTGTTGTGGGGTAGTGTTAGGGTGTGGTGTTGTGGGCGTGATCTTGTGGGGTAGTATTGGGCTGTGATATTGTGGGCATGGAGTTGCGGGTTAGTATTGGGGTGTGGTGTTTTGGGTATGATCTCGTGGGGTAGTATTGGGGTAGTTTTGGGGCATGGTTTTGTGGGTATGATCTTGTGGGGTAGTATTGGGTGGTAGCATTGAGGTGTGGTGTTGTGGGTGTGTTCCACTCTATAACTTAGCATCAGTGTGTTTTCAGTCACGTGTCTCTGCTCTGTATCAGGAGAAAGGATTTATGAGATCTATTGGAACAGTAATTCAGATATCACCAGAACATCTGGGTCTGTCTCCAGCTGTTTGTTATGGTCTCCATGTTGACAGCTGTCTGCTTAGATCCCTTAACTTCCTCTTGTGTGTACTAAAGGACCTGTTTAGAGACGAGTCAGCATCAGGATTCAGGCCTCAGACCTAACTTCAGAAGTTACTTTGCTCATCTTTCTCTGTTCTCTGAGGAGTGCTGAGTCAGCATATTCTAGAAACTTCATCAGTCTCCTATTCATCAAACCAATTTCAACTGTGCTGAAATCTTCTGCATTGCCCACAGACCCTAGCTTAGATTAGCACTATGACGCTTTACTCAACTATCTAATCTTTGCATTTAAAAGTACTTATCTAAATGCTGCACACACGTGATTTTAATAACCACGCCCCCTACCTGAGTCGGACACTAGTGCTGGTTACTTGTTAGCTACATTAGAATAGACTTTATTTGTCACATACACATTACAGCACAGTGAAATTCTTTCTTCGCATATTCCAGCGTGCTCAGAAGCTGGGGTCAGAGTGCAGGCTTGGCCATGAAACGGCGCTCCTAAAACACAGAAGGTTAAGGGCCTTGCTCAAAGGCCCAAAAGTGGAAGCTTGGCGATACCGGGGTTTGAACCCCCGACCTTCTGATCAGTAACCCAGTGCCTTAACCACTGAGCTCCCACCCCCCATTAGTCTTGTGCAAGGCTAGATAAGCGAATTTATTACACCACTTTCCTGGACTATGCCTTTAATTCTGCACAAATACGTCTCCAACACTTTTCTATAACTCCAGCATTTATAACTTCCACTCAAGGAGTGTGTGTTTAGTCATCACTCTGGTGTCTAGAGGGTGAGCATGTGTCTGTGTCTCCCAAATCAGTTTAGTTGGAAAAGTACACAGGTTCTGAATCAGTTGAGTAAATTAGTCATTTGAATCCTTAATAAGCTGAGTCAGTAAGGTACATGACTCCTGAATTAGTTGAGTCAGTAAATTGAATAAGAGGTGAATCGGTTGAGTCATTAAGTTAAATGATTCCTGGGTCAGTTGTGTCAGCATGTTAAATAAGTTTTGAGCCAGTTAAGTCAGTATAATAAATGATTCCTGAGTCAATTGAGTCAGTGAATTAAATGAGTCATGAGTCAGTTGAGTGAGGTTTTCCTTATGCTGGTTGTTGTGTTTGTGTTACGTTTGTGTTGCATTTGTATTGCCTTTGTTTTGCATTTGCGTTGCATTTGTGTTGCATTTGTATTGTGGTTGCGTTGCGTTTTAATTGCGCTTATGTTGTATTTGTGTTGCGTCTGTTGATCTTTTTGTGTTGCATTTGTATTGTGTTTGTGTTTTGTTTGTGTTGCATTTGTCTTGTGCTTATATTGTGTTTGTGTTGTATATATGTTGTGTTTTTGTTGCGTTTGTGTTGCATTTATATTGTATTGTTTTTGTGTTGCATTGCATTGCGTTGCGTTTGTATTGCTGATTGATTGCAGGCTGACAGATTGTGCAGCGTTGTGAGATTGTGATGTTGTGTTGTTGTGTTGTAGCTCTGGGCTGGTGTCTGTATCAGTTCAGTAGAATGGAGTGATTATTGGAGCGGACATGGAGGGCAGAGGGGCCGGAGCGAGGGATAGCAGAGAGAATAATTAATGAGAGAAGATGGACTCGGCAGAGGCTCTGCCTCAAGGAAACCCCCCCGTCTGAGGTTATGTGACCTCTGAGTGTATGTGTGTGTGTATGTCATGTAAACACCACACTGCAGGCTGTGTGTGTGTGTGTGTGTGTGTGTGTTTTGTAGTGCTTGAAGGGACACTGAGGGGCTTTAAGACTTTTACTGTTTACTTCTTTCATTTATTAATTTGCTCTCTGCTCTCTGTCTGCTTTGTCTGTCTGCTCTCTCGCTCTCTATCTCACTGTTTGTCTGCTCTTTCTCTCCATCTCTGTCTGTCTGTCTGTCTGTCTGTCTGTCTGTCTGCTTTGTCTTTCTGCCTGTCTGTCTGATCTTTCTCTGTCTCTATATCTGTCAGTCTGTCTGCTTTGTTTCACTCTCTGTCTGTCTGCTCTTTCTGTCTGACTGTCTGTCTGTCTGTCTGTCTGTCTGTCTGTCCGCTTTTTCTCACTCTCTGTCAGTCTGTCTGCTCTCTTTCTCTTTGTCTGTCTGTCTGAGCAGGTGATGGGTTAAGGGCCTCACTCAGGGGCATAATGGTGGTAGCTTGTTTGAGCTGGGATTTGAACTCAGGACCTTGTAATCAGAAGTGTAACACCATTTGGTTTCCTACAATACCATTATACCCATAATGCAGTTTATATAAAGAGAAAGAGTGATGCAGCAGTGCTTTAATACTCTTCGTCTGTACAACAGATTGGCTTCCTAAGACGAGTCAGAAAGATGTAGAACTAGCTGAGCAGAGTGGCTGTCATTTCTTAGTGTTGTTTAGATGTTTTGGTTTCCTACAGAAGAACTACAGGCCATATGAAATGCTTTAAGATGGCCTGAGGTTATAGGCAATGCCTAGACGGTACAATACTACAGTGCATTTCCTGCTTTATGGTCACACTGTTCAACTGAAACACAATAAACAATACACACATCTCACATCACGGCTGCAGCTGATTTTTAAACCACTAGATGGCAATAAATATTATTTTAATGCCCACAGACCCAGACCCGTCTCCTGTTCACAGTATTGGACACATCCAGTCCGGTGTGGACGTGTATCGAATAGTATATTTGTTTGTTTGCAGGATGTCTGTCCAGTTTCGCCTCATTACCCTTCCCCCTGTGGTTATAAAGGATCCCGGAGGGGGTTAAACATGGCACACTGACCTCTGGGGCAGATAAACAACCTCTAATCATTATACTGATAATCACACGTTTAGAGTTAGAGCATGGAGAGGTGATCATTCAGACAGTCATTACCCAACCACCACCCCCCCAACCCCCCTTCTCCACTCTCTATCTGAACTACGTGTGCAGACACCTGGTGACCGAGTGTCTGAATGTAACCTGTCTCAGTTCAGGGAAACTCTAGGAACAGTGCAATGACCACAGTGAACTGGTGCTAATGGAGGTCTTTGTGTCTAATATACAGTGAATAGAGTGTGTGATTTGGGACATGACCACAGTAAATCATTAATGATAGTGTACGAGACAAGATGGCATGAAAAAGTTTGGAGAGTCGCTCTGTTCACAAGAAAGTACTTTATTTATCTACGTTTCCACAAGATCAACTTCAAAATAGTCCCTGTGCAGAGTAAGACAGCTAACTGTGTTCTTCTGGAACGTGTCCTAGACGTCTACTTTTTAAAGCATTTAAAGCACCTTCTGCGATTCACACCAGATCTCTGCAACGCTGTCTACACGGCAAGCTGGATCTTTATCTTTGGGAAAAGAGCAAAGTTAGATAATCTGCTGAGTAGGGAGGGTGCAGATATGAGATCGTGTGAATTATTCTTCTGTCGCTCATCATGCACGAGTTGCCGAACAATTTAAACATTTTTGGGGATTGAGCTCGTTAAAGGTCTGCTCTTGAAGTGTGCGTCACTCAAAACACCTTGAATGACTCATTGCAGTGTCACTGTTTGTCACGTGAAACGTCTCTGTCGCAAATTTGCCCAATTTCAGGCAGAATCTCACGTTTGCTCTTTGTTCTAAATCACTGTCTGAATGAAATCGCAGACGTGGGAACACACGTGGTTTAGATCAGCACCAGTTACACTGTTAGTCTCCAAACCTTTTGATACCATCTCTCATAGTGGGCTTTATACTGAACATACAGCAGTGTATGGTTTAAGACCACTTTGGGCCAATGATGTTGGTGTTTATGTGGAATATATAATGTTTATGGTGTGTGGTTTGGGACACGCCCACAGTGGAGCAATATTGATGGTTTTTAAGTGAAATGTGTAAATATAAACTAGAAATAAAAAATAATAAACTCAGAACAGTGTATATTGTGTGCAGCTGAAGGACAGAGAGAGGTCAAATCCAGTTCTCTGTATCTTCTAGTCCAAGATGGTCCAAGATGGCAGCGCGGCAGTGCTAGGCTAAAAGCTAACCCTAGCCGGCCTGCTCTTCCACCTATCCTGCTGGTAAATGTCTGCTCCCTGAACAATAAATTGGACTACATCAGACTCCAACAAGCTACTCGGCGTGAGTACAGACACTGCTGCGTCTTTGTGTTCACTGAGACGTGGCTGAGCGACAGAGTTCCGGACGCCGCCATTTAGCTGGGCGGGCTAGCCGCGTTTCGTGCCGACAGAAATGCAGCTCTGTGCGGTAAGACTCGCGGCGGCGGTCTGTGTGTTTACATCAACACAGAATGGTGTAAGAACTCTTTCCTCGTTTCCACCTACTGCTCATCGCTGTTGGAGTTTATGGTTGTGAGATGTAGACCTTTTTATTTACCATGGGAATTCACCACCGCTATTGTGTTTGGAGTGTACATACCACCTAGCGCTAATGCTAAGGAAGCGTTCAGTGTACTCTACGGGACCATTAGCGAACTACAAAACACACACCCTGACGGATGGTTTATTGTCACCGGAGATTTCAACCATGCAAATCTCAGGACTGTGCTTCCCAAATTTCATCAGAATGTGAACTTTGCAACCAGAGGAGAAAACACGCTGGATGTTGTTTACACAAATGATGATGACATGATCCCAGCATACAGACCACATTTAGCAGGCGTTCAAGACCAGTTCAAAAGCAGGTGAGAACCTGGCCAGCAAGACCCATGTCTGCTCTCCAGTACTGCTTTGAGTGGACTGACTAGACAGCTTGCAGATGTCTTCACCAACATCTTCAACATCTCCCTGAGCAGCGCTATTGTTCCTATGTGCCTCAAGACGACGGCCATCATTCCCGTGCCGAAGAAGTCTACTGTCTCCTGCCTCAAACACACCCATCGTGATGAAGTGCTTCGAGAGGCTTGTCAGGAGGCACATCAAGACACAGATTCCACCTTCACTAGACCCCATGCGGTTTGCCTATCGCCCTCACCCACCTAGACAACAAGGACTCATATGTATGAATGCTGTTCATATACTTCAGCTCAGCATTCAACACAATCATCCTTTAGCACCTGATTGAGAAGCTGAGCCTACTGGGTCTGAACACCTTCCTCTGTAACTGGATCCTGGACTTCCTGATTGAGAGATTTCAGTCAGTCTGGATCGGGAACAGCATCTCCAGCACCACCACACTGAGCACAAGGGCACCTCAGGGCTGTGTGCTCAGTCCACTGCTGTTCACTCTGCTGACTCACAACTGTGTAGCAATGCACAGCTCAAATCACATTATTAAGTTTGCCGATGACACGACCGTGGTGGGTCTAATCAGCAAGAACGATGAGTCAGCATACAGAGAGGAGGTGCAACGGCCTGGTGTGGAGCGAACAACCTGTCTCTGAACGTCAACAAAACTAAAGAGATGGTTGTGGACTTCAGCAGAGCACAAAGCGACCATTCTCCACTGATCATCGATGGATCCTCAATGGAGATTGTCAAGAGCACCAAATCCCTTGGTGTTCATCTGGCAGAGAACTTCACTTGGTCACTCAACACCAGCTTCATCATCAAGAAAGCCCAGCAGCATCTCTACTCCCTGAGAAGGCTAAGGAAAGCCCATCTCCCTCCCCCCTCCTGACCATGTTCTACAGATCATCTTGAGCAGCTGCATCACTGCCTGGTTTGGGAACTGCACCGTCTCAGATTGCAAGACCCTACAGAGGATAGTGAGGACAGCTGAGAAGATCATCAGAGTCTCTCTCCCCTCTATCATGGACATCTACACCACACGCGGCATCCACAAAGCCAACAGCATGACGACCCCACACACTCCTCACACACACCCCTCACACACACCTACACACACACACACACACACACACACACTCTTCACCCTCCTGCCATCAGAAAAGCGGTTCTGAAGCATTCAGGCCTCACATCCAGACTGTGTAACAGTTTCTTCCCGCAAGCCATCAGACTCCTCAACACAGAACTGAACTCACACACACACACACACACACACACACACACACACACCACACACACAACTGTGTGACTGATCTGTACAACACAGACCCAAAAACACAATCATACCCACTTCACACAATTATGTCTTCAGCACCACCCATATCAGATTTGACTTGTAACATTTTGCATGCTGTTTCTGCATCAGTTTGACATGTACATGTTCACTCCTGTACTCAGTTCTCTTTTACACAACGCACTGTGTAATATACAACAGGTTTACTGGTGGCGCTATTTCGAGTTTTGTCCTATTTTGTCTTGTGTTGTCTTTGCACGGTCTGTCTGTACTGTTGACACCAGGTTGCACATTCAATTCAATTCAATTCAATTCATTTTTATTTGTATAGCGCTTTTAACAATGAACATTGTCTCAAAGCAGCTTTACACAGATAATGTGGTGATTAAACGTAAATATGTTCTTTGTAAGTATGTTTGTCCCTGATGAGCAACTGTGGCAAGGAAAAACTCCCCGAGATGGCATAAGGAAGAAACCTTGAGAGGAAACAGACTCAAGAGGGAACCCATCCCCATCTGGGTTGCACCAAATGTCCATTTGAAGCATATATACAAAGTTGCGGGGTGCAGTGATGATGATCAGAAGCAAACTGCACTCCCGAGTCAGTGCAGCAGACCGCCGACACCAACTACAGTCCAATCCGTCCTCAAAAGCACCCGTTCTACTCCGGAATTTCATGGAACCACCCAAGGTCTTGATGAGAGACCGTCCCAAGCTGCACAGAAGTGTGAAGATCCACGGAGGGGAGAGGGGCAGGAACAGTGGTCACTGGAACCTTAGGAGCATGTTTAACTCGACCGAGAGAGAGAGAGAGAGAGAGAGAGAGAGAGAGAGAGAGAGAGAGAGAGAGAGAGAGAGAGGGTGACGGGAAGAGAAGGATATGGATTATTAAGTGTCCCTATTGGTGTATGAAAGTTAATGTCACTGTGCAGTTTGGACTCCGGCAAGACTCGCTATGGCAGCATAACTAAAAGGGAGAACCAGAAGGTAACACAGACATGAGGGATCTCTGGGATAAGAGACGACCCACCACACCACCGTTAACAAACCTGAGTGAACGTGTGAATGTGAGGGGACGACAGCATACAAATATACCAGTTCACCAAACACTCTATATCCATGCTCCCTCCAGATCTGAGCCTTTACCTAAGAAAAATCTACTGATAAAAGGCTTGACTAAATAAATAAGTTTTCAGCCTCGACTTGAACACTGAGACTGTGTCTGAGTCCCGAACACTGATTGGAAGGCTGTTCCATAACTGTGGGGCTTTATAAGAGAAAGATCTGCCCCCTGCGGTAGTCTTCATTATTTGAGGAACCGACAGATAGCCAGCACCTTTTGATCTAAGTAGGCGTGGAGGATCATACTGGTACAGAAGTTCACTCAGATACTGCGGTGCGAGACCGTTAAGTGCTTTATACGTCAGTAGTAGTATTTTATAATCAATGCGAGATTTGATTGGGAGCAGTGTAGATGATTAAAACAGGGCTGATGTGATCATATTTTCTAGATCTAGTGAGGACTCTTGCTGCTGCATTCTGAACTAACTGAAGCTTATTTCTGCACTTACTCCAACACCCAGACAGTAAAGCGTTACAGTAGTCCAATCTAGAAGTAACAAAAGCATGAACTTGTTTTTCTGCATCCTGTAACGACATCATATTTCTAATTTTAGCAATATTTCTAAGGTGAAAGAAGGAGATCCTGGTGATAATATTCACGTGAGACTCAAAGGAAAGACTCGGGTCAATAATCACACCGAGGTCTTTGACAGCCGTACACGCTGAAACAGAAACACCATCCAGAGATGCTACGTAATCGGAAAGTTTACTTCTAGCTGCATGTGGTCCTAGTAAAAGTACTTCTGTCTTATCTGAGTTGAGCAGAAGAAAGTTATTAAGCATCCACTGTCTAATGTCCTTTACACACTTCTCAACATTGTACACATGGTGTACTTTTTGTGGTGAGGACACGTACTAGTCCTGAACGCTGTGTTCTGTTATGTAGCTTTATGTTGTGTGTGCTGCACCAGGGTTCTGAAGGAACATTGTCTCGTTTTCACTGTGTACTGCGTCACATATATATGGTTGAAATGACAATAAGAGCTTTTTGGCTTGACATGTCCTGATCCTGACTGAGGTGACATAGCCATGTTGTGTTATTAACCCAGAACTGTGTTCCTCAGAACAACACTACACTCTGATGTCCTCTCGTGTCCTTGACAAGCTCCATAAAGAACAGAGTATGCTGGAGGAGTTAACTGACCCTGTGTGTTTGTGTGTGTTGATGTGCATCTGAATGTGTGTGTGTGCATGTGTGTTTGTTGATCTGCATCTGTGTGTGTGTGTCCGTGTGTGTGTGCGTGTGTGCGCGCATGTGTGTGTGTCTTTGTTGATCTGCATCTGAGTGTGTTTGTGTGTGTTTGTCTGTGTTTGTGTTTTTGTGTGTGTGTGTGTGTGTGTGTGTGTGTTTGTTGATCTGCATCTGAGTGTGTGTGTGTGTGTGTGTGTGTGTGTGTGTGTGTGTGTGTGTGTGTGTGTGTTTGTGAGTGTGTTTGAGAGAGAGAGAGAGAGAGAGAGAGAGAGAGAGAGAGAGCAGTAGCAAGAGCTATATTTACAACAACAAAAAAATGCAAACACATAACTGATAGTGTTTTTTGTTGTTATTCGGGCAGGTTCAGGCCACGCCCACTCCGGGGAAGAATAATTCCAAACACTGCCCCACATAGGCTTTACAAATGATAACATCTATAATTCAATCCAAATAACTAATCAGCACCATCACGTCTCCTACCTCTTCATTACATCCTTATCTGCTCCATGCTTCTGCTGATGTTTCCTCTTCCTGCAGAGGACAGGCTTCACTGCTGCTCCTCAGATCTAAACCTGCTCTGACCTCCACCGCTGTATGTACGGCGACAGAATGACGAGGAACAAAGAGATGTTCTTCTGCCTAAACCCTGCACCACCAAGTACAGGCCAAGTGAGTTACATCAGACAATATTCAATGGAATCATTGTTTTTCCTGCCGAGCCGCCGTTTCCCTCCACACCATCAATCAGCACCGCTGTTCCTCTTCATTCATACAAATACGCTGGATACTTACATCGACTGATACCTCTGCTGAAACTACTGATACTTCTATTAATAACTACTGATATCACTGGTGCTACTGGTGCATTTGATCAGTTCATACATCTGATCACATCACATTATCAACTTGTGCTGTTAATATCATGAACAGCAGCTACGCTAATTCCTCTCCACTGCTTCTCTTTCTCTCCCCATCCCGAGACACCCTGAGGTTGCTCCAGCTCCAGCCACGTTCCAACTCATCAAGATTGTGGACCTTTAAAGAAGTAGATGCCGAACTCGCAAACATCTCGAACCATCTAGAGACGTACCAGTGCCAATTGGATCCCACTTCATGTGGAGTTTGGACACTGGACCTCCTGGAGTGTTTAAAGGCTCTGGCATGGAGAAGCTGGCGTTGGATCTGTGATTATCTCAAATGTTGAGCTATTTTATGAGTTGCTCAGTAGCTCCTAGTTTTCTCTTGCTCTTACTCTTACTCTTACTCTTGCTTTTACCCAAACGAGGATGAGGTTCCCCTTTTGAGTTTGGTTCCTCTCAAGGTTTGGTTCCTCTCAAGGTTTCTTCCTCATAACATCTAAGGGAGGTTTTCCATGGCTGCTCATCAGGGATAAACACACACCATTCACCTCAACTCTTAAAATTCTGTAAAGCTGCTTTGAGACAATGTCTGTTGTGAAAAGCGCAATAGAAATAAACTTGACTTGACTTGACTACTGTCTCATACTTCTACTGATACTACTGACTACTTATACTGCTGATTTGGTTTCCCTGAATTGGTCTGTCTCCTGGCCCTTGGACTCTTTACTGTTTATTGGACTGTGTATATGTATATTAAAGCCTGTTTTCTCCTTACCCCTGTTGCATCCTGCATTTAGGTCCTTGCTCCCAGTCTCCACCCAGTTACCCGCAGTTTTCTGACAGAATAAATTGGCCTTGCATCATGTCCCGCCTCACTGACAGATACTACTGATAAAACCGATACTACTATTGATACAACTAATACTACTACTAATAAGTGTGGCAGGGGGGTCATGGCCAAGCGCCGGTTTGTGAATGGAGTTCTAATGAGTGTTCTCTTTTGCAGTGAGCAGAACGAGAGAAGAGTGCTGGATGGTGCCTGCGAGCTGTGTGTGTGTGTGTGTGTGTGTGTGTGTGTGTGTGTGTGTGTGTGTGTGTGTGTGTGTGCAGTGTGTGTGTGCACATGTGTGTGTGTGTAGTCTGGTGAATACTCCATTAAACTGATTTTCAGAGCTGCCTGTTGTCCTGAGAAGTGCTCCTTCCCCTGAACCTCCTGCTCTTCCACAATAGTACTAATAAAACTGATACTAATTTTACTCGACCAAAAAAGAGAGAGAGAGAGAGAGAGAGAGAGAGAGAGAGAGAGAGAGAGAGGGTGACAGGAAGAGAAGGATATGGATTATTAAGTCTCTAGTCTCAAGAACTAACTGAAGCTTATTTCTGCACTTACTCGCACACCCAGACAGTAAAGCGTTACAGTAGTCTAATCTAGAAGTAACAAAAGCATGAAATAGTTTTTCTGTTACATCCTGTAACAACATTATATTTCTAATTTTAGCAATATTTCTAAGGTGAAAGAAGGCGATCCTGGTGATATTATTCACATGAGACTCAAAGGAAAGACTCGGGTCAATAATCACACCGAGGTCTTTGACCGCCGTACACGCTGAAACAGAAACACCATCCAGAGATGCTACGTAATCGGAAAGTTTACTTCTAGCTGCATGTGGTCCTAGTAAAAGTACTTCCGTCTTATCTGAGTTGAGCAGAAGAAAGTTATTAAGCATCCACTGTCTAATGTCCTTTACACACTTCTCAACATTGTTAAGCTGATCTCGCTCATCTGGCTTTGCTGAAATATACAGCTGTGTATCATCAGCATAGCAATGGAAGCGAATCCCATGGTTATGTATAATTTCACCCAGATGCAGTGAAACTCAGTGTGGAGAACTCACCATTTACATCCACAAACTGATAGCGATCAGTCAAATAAGACCTGAGCCAAAAGAGAGCTGTTCCCTTTATTCCTACAACGTTCTCAAGTCTAGCAAGCAGTATAGTGTGATCAATGGTATCAAAAGCTGCACTAAGGTCGAGCAAAACAAGTAAGGAGACAAAACCCTGATCAGAGGCCAATAACAGGTCATTTACCACCTTAACTAGCGCCGTCTCTGTGCTATGATGAGGCCGAAATCCTGACTGATACATTTCAAAAATGTTATTCATAAGTAGGTGTGAGCAGAACTGCTGTGCTACAACCTTTTCTAAAATTTTGGATATAAAGGGGAGATTTGATATCGGTCTGTAGTTGGACAACTGACATGGGTCAAGGTCAGGTTTCTTAATAAGGGAGTGGATAACTGCCAGTTTGAAGGATTTAGGTACATAACCAGTGCTAATGGAAGAGTTAATTATTTTTAAAACTGGTTTGATTCCCTCTGGAGTTATCTGTTTAAAGAAACTAGTAGGCAGGGGATCGAGAATGCAGGTTGATGATTTTGATGAGGAAATTAATGAAATTAAGTCCTTCTCATGAATAGGAGTGAAGCTTTGTAGTTGATTGTCCGTTATAATTACACTGCTGTCTACAGGGTTATTTCTAAAATAATTTGGATTTATATTAACCGTCTGGATTTCTTGCCTCATGTTTTCAATTTTATTATTAAAAAAGTTCATGAAATCATTACTACCTATTGATGGTGTGCATGTGAGTGCAGTGCTTTTATTCCCTGTTAATTTTGCTACCATGCTGAATAAAAATCTAGGATTCTGCTTGTTATTTTCTATGAGGGTGGAGAAATATGCTGATCAGCAGCACTAAGAGATTTTCTATAATTTAGGAGGCTCTCCTTCCATGCTATTTGAAATACTGTTAATTTTGTTTGACGCTATTTACGTTCTAATTTTCGAGTGGTCTGTTTTAAGGTGCGTGTATGATCATTATACCACTGTGCTAATTTTTTCTCCCTGATCATTTTGGTCTTAAGGGGAGCTACATCATCTAGAGTGTAACGTAACGTTGTTTCTAGATGTTCAGTGGCCCAGTCGAGCTCTGCGGGGTCTGACGGAGATCTATCTAATATAGTAATTTCGGGAAGATTATTAATAAAACGCGCTGCTGTAGCTGACGTGAAAGTACGCTTAACACGGTAGCGTGGTGAGGTAGAAATGCAATGACTTAGGCAAATTTTAAACGAGATTAGATAATGGTCTGAAATAGCTTCAGACTGTGGAATTATGACTACGTTTTTTATTTTTAATCCAAATGTTAACAACAAATCGAGAGTGTGTCCACCACTATGAGTGGCTCCTCTAACATTCTGATTAATTCCAACTGAATCTAGAATGGACACAACTGCTGCTCTTAAGGAGTCTTCCTGATTATCAAAATGAATATTAAAGTCACCAACAATTAATGCTTTATCTAAAGAAGTAGCTAAATTTGTGATGAAATCTGCAAATTCTATCAGAAAATCAGAGTCGGGCCCCTGGGGGTCTATAAATAATAATTAGTGGAAATTACTGACTGGACCTGCTTGACTGAATATACACTGAATATTTTATGTTGGTGTAAAGAACTTCAAATGTTTTACATTTGTGTTTATTCTTTTGTGTGACATTTAGATTATTATTATAAATAGCTGTGACTCCGCCTCCTCTGCCATTTAGACGGGGTTGGTGTATGTAACTATACCCAGGAGGACTCGCCTCATTTAATGCTACATATTCATTCAGTTTAATCCACGTTTCTGTCAAACACATTATATTAAACTCCTGGTCGGTAATAATTTCGTTTGTAGTCAGCGCTTTTGGCGTGAGAGATCTAATATTCAGCAGTCCTATTTTTAGATCAGAGGTGCTGCTGTGTGTTCAGTTCTATTTAATTTAATGTTAATCAGGTTACTAAAACAGACTTTCTGATAACTCCTATATTTTGGTTTTGCTCGGGGGACAGACACAGTCTCAATATGGTGGATCCTGAGTGACGACTCTGTGCAGCTAGCAGACGGTCGGTTTAGCCTGTCTGTCTGCTCCCTGGCCTTGGCTCTAGACAGTCACTTGTTAACTAGTGCTGTTCTGAGACTATTACCTATACTACAAGTAATGAGAGCAGCACCTTCCCGAGTGGGATGAATACCGTCCCGCCCTAACAGGCCAGCCTTGCCCTCAAAAATGCTCCAATTATTAATGAAGCCCACATTATTTTTGGAGCACCACTCGGACATCCAGCAGTTCAGCGACCAAAACCTGCTGTAGGTTACATCGCCACGTCGCATTGGGATGGGGCCAGAGCATTTTACTGCATCTGACATTGCCTTCGCTAATTTACACACCTCTATAACATTACTCTTCGTAACCTCTGACTGTCGAAGGCGTATATCATTAGCTCCTGTGTGAAAAATATCTTAGAGAACCTGTGCTTTCCTAAGAATCTCAGCTGACCTGCTATGTCCGGCACCCTGGCTCCCGGTATACACATAACCTGTGCTGCTGGTGCCCCTAAAGGTCTAGCTAATTTCACGTGCCTCAGAATGGAGTCTCCTAAAACCAGAGCTCTTTCAGGTTTCTCAACGGGTGCTTTACTGAGGAGAGCAAACCTGTTGGACACGTGAAGCGGAGAGGAATGGTGCTCCCGTGGGCGAGCCTTAGCGTTAGCTTTGGCTTTGCGAGTATGCCGCCGAGTCGTCACCCATTCGCCCCGCTGCGAGGGCTCTAATGCCGGAGTCGGGGGAATAGTACCTTCACCTAGGGCATCCAGACATTCCCCTGCAGGACCTGGACTGCTCTCACACTCACTAATTCTCTCTAGACTCTGGATGCACTCCTCTAATGCTAAGATCTTCTCCGTCAAAGAGAAAACTAGCTTACACTTTTCACAGATAAAATTATCGCCAACAACGGAGAAAGACTGACTAAACATGTCACACTTCACACACTGAGTGAACTGGATGTTCGCCATAGTAGAGAAATTACGTACCTTAATGTGTTTACTGTAGTATGTGTTTGTAGTTCTGGTGAATCTCCTCCACTCACTGCTTTCAAACCCTCAAACAGGTTTACTACCGTACTAAATAAAAATCAAGAATTCCTCTTCTACTTTCTCTTCTTCTTCTTTCGGCTGTTTTCATTAGGGGTCTTCACAGTGGATCATCCGTCTTCATACCCCCCCTGTCCTCTACATCTGCCTGTTTCAAACCAACTACCTGCATGTCTTCCCTCACCACATCCATAAACCTCCTCCTTGGTCTTCCTCTTTTCCTCCTTCCCAGTGTCTCCATCCTCAGCATTCTCCTACTGATATACCCCATGTCCCGCCTCTGCACATGTCCAAACCATCTCAATCACACCTCCCTCACCTTGTCTCCAAAACGTCCTACAACCGCACTCCCATTGTAACCGCACCACTCCACTGCCCTCCCTCTTATTCACACACATGTACTTTGTCTTACTCCTACTGACTTTCATTCCTCTTCTCTCCAGTGCATTCCTCCACCTCTCCAGGATCTTCTCCACCTGCTCCCTACTCTCACCACAAATCACAATATCATCCACAAACATCATAGTCCAGGGAGACTCCTGTCTGACCTCATCCGTCATCACTATAAACAGGAAAGGGCTCAGAGCCGATCCTTGATGCAGTCCGACCTCCACCTTGAAACAGTCTGTCGTTCCTACTGCACACTTAACTGCTGTCACACTGTCCTCATACATGTCCTGCACCACCCTCACATACTTCTCTGACACACCAGACTTCCTCATACAATACCACAACTCCTCTCTCCACCCTGTCGTACGCTTTCTCTTAATCCACAAACACACAATGCAGCTCCTTCTGACCTTCTCTATACTTCTCCATCGACATTCTCAAAGCAAATAAGGCATCTGTGGTGCTCTTCCTCGGCTCCTTCTCCATTCCTCAGGAATCTTCTCACCTTCCACAATCCTGTTAAACAATCTGGTTCAAAACTCCACTGCATCTCTCCTTAACATATTTATGCTTTTACTGGTATGTCATCTGGTCCAACCGACTTTCCACTCTTTATGATATTACTACTGCTACACTACTCATATTAATCCCTCTGCTGATCTTCTTTTTCTTCTTCTTCTTTCGGCTGCTCGCCACAGCGGATTATCCGTCTCCATACCACCCTGTCCTCTACATCTGCCTCTTTTACACCAACTACCTGCATGTCTTCCCTCACCACATCCATGAACCTCCTTCTTGGCCTTCCTCTTTTCCTCCTACCTGGTGGCTCCATCCTCAGCATTCTTCTACCAATATAATTCATGTCCCTCCTCTGCACATGTCCAAACCATCTCAATCTCGCCTCCCTCACCTTGTCACCAAAACATCCTACATACACTGTCCCTCTAATAAACTCATTTCTAATCTTATCCATCCTCATCACTCCCAACGAAAACCTCAACATCTTCAGCTCTGCTACCTCCAGCTCCACCTCCTGTCTTTTACTCAATGCCACTGTCTCTAATCCATACAACATCGCAGGTCTCACAACAGTCCTATAAACTTTTCCTTTCAATTTTGCAGATACCCTACTATCACAAATCACTCCTGTCACTCTTCTCCACCCACTCCACCCTGCCTGCACTCTTTTCTTCACTTCTCTAACACACTCTCCATTACTTTGCACTGTTGACCCCAGGTACCTGAATTCCTCCACCTTCTGAAGCTCTTCTCCCTGCAACCGCACCACTCCACTGCCCTCCCTCTTATTCACACACATGTATTCTGTCTTACTCCTACTGACTTTCATTCCCCTTCTCTCCAGCGCATATCTCCACCTCTCCAGGCTCTTCTCAACCATGCTCCCTACTCTCACAACAAATCACAATATCATCCGCAAACATCATAGTCCAGGGAGACTCCTGTCTGACCTCGTCCGTCAACCTGTCCATCACCACTGCAAACAGGAAAGGGCTCAGGGCCAATCCTTGATGCAGTCCAACCTTCACTCTAAACCAGTCTGTCGTTCCTACTGGACACTTCACTGCCGTCACACTGTCCTCATACATGTCCTGCACCACCCTCACATACTTCTCTGACACACCTGACTTCCTCATACTATACCACAACTCTTCTCTTGGCACTCTGTCGTACGCTTTCTCTAAATCCACAAATACACAATGCAATTCCTTCTGTCCTTCTCTATACTTCTCCATCAACATTCTCAAAGCAAATAAGGCATCTGTGGTGCTCTTCCTCGGCATGAAACCATACTGTTGCTCACAGATGGTCACCTCTTCTCTCAGCCTGGCTTCCACTAGTCTTTCCCATAACTTCATGGTGTGACTGATCAACTTAA
>JBCEWE010000628.1:42500-60000 GCA_039877035.1 Silurus lanzhouensis
ACACTGGTATAATAAACTCTGCTGAGGTTCACATTAGCATGATTTAAAACCTGAGCCTGTATTTAAACAAAATGTCACGTGTCGGCTGCATGGTCCCGAAGCCCCACCGCCTCACATCAATGTCTGGGATCTCTTCATCTGGGTTCTTCAACTCAAAGTCAAAGTATGTGAGCATGAGGAAGACGAACTGCTTGAGCTCGTTGACAGCGAAGAACCTCCCGGGACACATGCTGACCCCGGCCCCCCATGGCATTGTGTAGTATTTCACTTTCTTTCCTCCTTTATAGAATTCGGTCTTTTTCCCAACGTCGGATGTGAGGAAGCGGTTGTATTTGAAGGTGTGTGGATCGGGGTGAATCTCTGGGTCCATCTGGACGGCGGTGTAGGGGAAGAGGGAGACACGATCACCTTCGCGGATCTTGTATTCGCGTCCGTTGTCCATCTTCAGGCTCATGTCTTGTATGACAGCTCGCGTGAGCACCGGAGCAGCTGTCAGACGGAGGCTCTCTTCCACGGCACTGTCCAGAACCGGGGTTTTGAGCAGCATGTCTCGGGTCAGGTTGATCAGTGGACCATCACGCTTCACCTCCTGTCCGGTTTCGTGCAGAACTTCGTCGACCTCCTTCTTTACTGCCTGCATGGCGTCCGGGTTCTTAATGAGGAAGAGGAGAAGCCAGAATGATGCAGGACCCGTGTTTCCTTGGGACGCCCACAGGAGCAGAAACATGTGTCTATCCTGCATGGACTTGTGGACTCCACGTTCTTCACGCACCTGCTGTGATTCAGATACCCAGTCACTAATGTTCTCTTTGGTGGCCACCTTCTCCACAGAAAGGACGTCCCAGAAAAGCCTCTTTAACCTCTCTGCTTCCATTTTCTCGAAAGGTCCCAGAACTCCATAAGCCAGCTTTGGGAATAGTTGATCATATTTTCGGAACTCACGAAACAACTCATCTGACTCCTTTCGGTCGACTTCCCTTGCTTTCTCAACACTCCCTGAAGTCTTGTCCAGCTCGTTTCCAAACAACGCCAGATACCCGGCACGGAACACGATGTTATAGCAGTACGCAAAGAGTCCGTCCTCCTGCCACAACCGGTCACCATCACTTCCAGACCGTATGCTGTGTAGCATGAGGTTCTGCAGGTTGTTCATCATGGACTGAGTGAGTAATACCAGGCCATCACCCATCAGATGCTTGTTGCTGGCAGCCTGAATGAGCTTGTGGTCATCTTCTATAGGATGGTAGCCGAATACACGCTTAACCAGGTGCTTGGCGAACTCATTAAAGTCCAGTTTGGCTCGGGCCTCTTTAACCACTGAGCCGAAGGACAGCGGGTCCATGAGAAAAGTGAAGTAAAACCCTCCGAGCTGCACGGTGAAAATATCACCATGTTTCTTTTTCATCCTCTCTAGAAACTTCGCAGTGTCCCTCCTGAACTCTAGGACATGTCCCAGCCATGGAATAGGGCCTTTATCCAGAGGAGGTTCTCCAGGTCTTCTGCGCCGCAAAGCTCCAAGGACATAAAGTCCCCCAAGCAGAGAGATGAACAAAGCTAGAAGAATCTGCAGCAAAAAGCTCATGGTGTATATTCTCTCTTTCTTTCTTTTTTCTCTCTCTCTCTCTCTCTCTCTCTCTCTCTCTCTCTCTCTCTCTCTCTCTTTCCCTCTCTGTGTCTCTCTTATAGAGGTGTTTGTACTCTGAACTCTTTCTCAAGCTTGTTTCTGTTGAAACTCTTTCAAATTAGACTCCGCCCTTTTTTCTGCACTTTGAAACCCTGCAGTACATATGAGAACCAGATTTACCAGTTATTCATTGTGTCCGAGCCCTCAGCATTCCTCTAACCACAATCAAGCAGCATGGAGGTAGTCTGAGTCTGGAAAACTTCAACCACATTTATTTCTTTTGTCTGTTTGATGCACTTCCTCTTTAATTTATGTTCTTCAGGAACATAATTATTCTTCAATTGCAACATGTTAAAAAATTAATACAGACACTTTCATACGAGATCCAAAGCCTCCCCTTTCACAGAAAAGTACGTTTTCATTAACTGGAAACAGCGCCACAGTGTGGACAGAAGACCAAAACAGAGAGAAAAAAATTTGCGTTTATAAATGACAACATATTAGTGTATATGGCATTCAAGAAATCAGTAACTTTAATGATCACGTTGGGGCTGAATGAGAACTTTACTTTCAAATTCATCAGTTTTATTCAGTTCAAGTTGGAGATGAACTGATTTAGGATTTTCAGCACCTCAACAATGATGGAACTGTAATGAATGGACATGCGGTGTTGAGGATGAGGTTCCCTTTTGAATCTGGTTCCTCTCAAGGTTTCTTCCTTATTCCATCTCAGGAAGTTTCTCCTTCACCACAGTCACCACTGGCTCACTCACTAGAAATCACCTTATAGGCACTAAACTCACACACTCTTCTATACAACCTTATAAACTCTTTATCTGTGTAAAGCTGCGTGAACAAAATGTCCATTGTAAAAAACACTCTAGAAATAAAAATGAGAAAACTATCCATAAATATCTTCTACACATGGGATCCTGCAGAACTCTGAGCTGGAGAACAGCAGAGGACTTACCTGCCTCACGATGGTTTCCAAATGACCTGCATGGACACGTTTCAAAAGATTTTGTTCATTAAGATAAAAGGAAGCTAATGGAGGAACATGATGGAAATGGAGCACTGCAGTGAACAGGATGATCCTCCAATCCATATAGAAAATGACAAGACACCTACAGCAACATCAAAGGAGCTGCAGGAACATCTGGACTGATCATAATGCTAAAGATTGACGCTATTGTCTAATAGATTGTATTTATAGACAGCATGTTTGTGGTTTTTTACAAAACGTCCAGATGTGGCAAACGTCCACACATCCTTCACTCAGTAGAAGTGCAGATACTGATGTTTTCTGAAGTTCTGACTGCACTTTTTTACTAAGGCGTTTGTGCTCTGACATGTTCTTCAGTAAAAAGTGGTGATTATTACTACCTGTGTTAGTGTCACGCTGGAGCTGAACCCTAAATAATATTAATATATTAATACCTAATGAATGTGTCCAGTCTGAAGATCCACCAGATAGAACACAAGCAGAGAAAAGATGATGATGATCAGGAATGTCTCAGTTCTCAGTCATGTTCTCATCACTGACTAAAATCTAAAGGTCTTATTGAGAAAGAGAAAGACAAGGAATGTTTTGAAGAAGAAGAATGTTTCTTAATCTGATTTATTACATCCTGTTTTGTATGAATGCAGAATTGTGATTGGCTGGAAGGAGTTCAGGTGTGAGGTCAGAGTGTTGAACACACAGGTGGTTTGTGGTTCAGCAGAAGACCCTCTGGCATATTTATATTAATTTATATATAACAACCACATGGGAAGTGAATTCTCAAAGAAATCGCTGACTAAGCACACACATTCATTTTATATCATTATCAATGGCGCACACGTCAGTTTTTTATATCAACAATGTCTAAGATCACAGCAGGTCTGTTTTTAAACTTATCAACAGAATTCCTCTCTAACTAAATGAAATGCTATTTCACTTTCTGCACTCTTTCAGGCTCATGATGAACTTCTTGGTTTATATAATTACGAGCACATTGGGACACCAGGTAACCTGTGCTGTAGAAGAAGAACGCAATGATTTGCAAATCTTATTAACCATTTACTTAATTCACAATAAAACAGAGAAAACATATCAAATCTTTACACTGAGACAATAGTGGAGAAACTGGTGTGTGTTGAGAAAGAAGAAGACAAGGAATGTTTTGAAGAAGCCGTAAAGAAGAGCTGCTGGAAACCACCAGTCACATGATGGTGAGAAAACTGGTAAAGGATGTCATAATAGTTCTCATAATAAGATCTAAAAAGCATCTGCTCTCACACACACACACACACGCACACACACACACACACACACACACACACACTCTCTTCTACACAAACATTCTTTAAATCTTCAAGCTTCTGTGGCCTCTTCTATCAACTGTAGTCTGATCTTTAGTTCTTTCTGTAGATTTTTTATGGGATTCGAGGCAGGTGAGGCAGGTGATGCAGGTGAGGCAGGTGATTGGCTGCACCATTCTAGCAGCTTTATTCTCTTTCTCTGAGACCAGTTAAGAGTTTCCTCACCTGTGTGTTTGGGATCGTTGTCTTGCTGAAATGTTCACCCTCGTTTGATTTTCATCATCCTGATAGATGCAGCAGATTTTATCAAGAACATCTCTGTACATTTTTCTAATGATCCTTCCTTCAGTTATATGAAGTTTATCAGTACCGTATGCTGAAAAACAGCATATGCAAAGAACGACCAGGCCCGGCCATAAAGCCCTGTAAAGCCTTCAAAATGACCCTTAGCCTCTTGGTAGCTTCTCTGATAAATGCTCTTTTGACTTGGTCTTCCAGTTTGAATGGCAGTGTGTTGGTGGTTTGTTTTTTACTTCCTAATAAAGCTCTAAACAGTATGTAGAGCGCGAGCTAAAGCCTCCAAACCTGGTGCCTTTCTACAGCTTTATCCTGGAGGCCTTCTAAAAGAAACAGTGGAATCTTCCAGAAACAGCTGTTTTTACTTTGAAGTCATAAAAAAACATTACAGTTGATGTCAGATGGGGCCTGAGGTTCGATCTGGGAGTTGATTGGTTGCACCTGAGCAAGTTTCTGAAGGTAAACTGTAAGAGGATGATCACTTTATCAAACCAAGTGTTTCATTAATTTATTTATTTTCATCCTCCAAAATGTTTCTAAATGTTATTTCACTTTGACAATGAGGTAATGATGCACCACTGCCTGATGGGGCAGATGGAGATGAATTAGTTGGAGTATGCTGCCATCTTGTGGCCAGGTTTCATATACTTTTGAGTCTCAGTAATAAATTGAGCACATTTTCTCTCCACAGGAAACCTCCACAGATAACAAACCTCCCCCACTTACTCCCAGTGAGGGTTCTTCTGATGACTGGCAACCCAGCCAGCACTTCACTGCAATAGCTTGATACAGTTCTTTCAGCTTCTCCCATTAGGAGTCTCCACAGTGGATCATCCGTCTCCATACCCCCCTGTCCTCTACATCTGCCTCTTTCACACCTGCATGTCTTCCCTCACCACATCCATAAACCTCCTCCTTGGTCTTCAATTCAATTCAATTCATGTTTATTTGTATTGAGTTTTTAATAATGAACATCGTCTCAGAGCAGCTTTACACAGATAATGTGGAGAAAAAAATGAAGATGTTCTTTATAAGTGTAAGCAATCACTCTTTTGGCAAAACCATAAGCACTTTTCACCTGTTTGGACACAACTTGCCAACACATTTTCATTGTGATGCACCCGTGCTGCATAATGGTGAGCACAGGTGACAAAAGTCAAACACAATTAAAGCACAAGTGTCACCACTTCAACACAACAACTCAAAACTGATCACACTTGTGGCTAATGATGTGAGGGAACATATAGAGTAAGCCAGTTCAGAGAGCACTGGTTTGTGAGACCCTACAATGGATAGAAATCTGAGAGGAAGAGTTCGTGTGAGAGGAGGTCGAGGTGGTCAGCGAAGACAAGGAACAGTAATATCTGATGAAATCATAGCTACTGTGATTGACCATGTTCTTGTCCATGGTATGAGCATGAGGGAGGCTGGACAAAGGGTACAACCAAACATCAGTAGACTCACTGTGTCCACCATAATCCGAAGATTTAGAGAAGAGAACAGGTCATTACCTTTTTTTGACATTATAGTACAGTATGTAAATGTTGACAGCAATTACTGTATGACAGACTACATACTGTACCACAGTATACTGTAAGTAAATCTATGTTTCAGTACATCACTGTACCAGTGTACTGTAGTTGTCAGGGAACCACCTGCCACGCCCCCTTTGGTGGCTCTCTATGCCTCCGCTTTCCCTAGAGCTCCAGGTTTAATCACGCACACCTGGAGCTCATCATCACTCAGGCCTCCACTCTCTCTGGAGCTCCAAGCATAATCACGCTCACCTGGGGTTCATCATCACTCCACCCTGCTTCTATATAAGCTCCTCATTCACTCCCAACCCCTGTTCGTTATTGAATGTGTTGGACGCTACGTACTGGTTGTATGGGTTGTTTGTTTTATGCTTATGTCTATGTCTATGTCTTCCGTTCCGTTCTGTCCGGACTCCACAATCCCGTACCGGCCGCGCTTCAACTCCCCGCGCATCCCGGGTCAGCTAGCGCACCTCGGACTCTCTCAACATAAGGACTGCCGTGTGCTTGTGCTTGTATGTGTGTGTGCGCGTGTGCGCGTCTGTGTGGGTGTGTGTGTGTGCTCGTGTGTCTCTCTCTCCCTCACGCTTGTATTAAAACTCGAGCGAGCTGTACTCCGGCTTCCGCCTTCTGTTTTCGCTCGCACCCTGACAGAATAACGAACCTCCTGAAAAGGATATAATTAAAAAAAAATAAATAAATAAATAAAATAAAAAATATATGATCGGGTTGTTGCCGTGGTCCCGGCGCGATCCCAACCTCGGATGGAGGATTCGCTGTGGCGCGATGAAACGACGGCCGAGCTCCGCCTCGGGGAAACCCGAAAACCCGCTGCCGTTTCACGCGGATCATGCTCGCCAGCGCCACGCCCCCGTGATGACGTCATGGATTTCCCGGCTCGCTTCTCCGGCGACAGGGCTGAGTGGGGCGGATTTATACGGAGCGTCGGTGAATATATAGACTCTTATTCATCCTCTTACCCCACTGAAGCAGACAAGATCGCCCTCCACATTTCTCTGCTGTCTGCTGTCTGTCTCCAGGAGAGCGTAGCTCCGCTCCAGGACCTTCAGGAGAGAACAGCTTTGCTTCAGAGTTTCCCGGACAGCTCTGTTCCACTCCAAGGTTTCCAGGATAGCCCCTTCCTGTTCCAGGTCGTCCAGGAGAGCTCAGCTCCGTTCCAGGTCGTCCAGGAGAGCTCAGCTCCGTTCCAGGTCATCCAGGAGAGCTCAGCTCCGTTCCAGGTCGTCCAGAAGAGCGCAGCTCTGCCCCAGGACCTCTACGAGAGCGCAGCTCTGCCCCAGGACCTCTACGAGAGCGCAGCTCTGCCCCAGGACCTCCACGAGAGCGCAGCTCTGCCCCAGGACCTCCACGAGAGCTTGGTTCTGCTCCAGGACCTCCACGAGAGCTTGGCTCCACTCCAGGCCTCCACAGAAAGCTCCTCTCCGCTTCAGAGTCCTGAAGAGAGCTCCGTCCCGCTTCAGAGTCCTGAAGAGAGCTCTGTTCCGCTTCAGGACCTCCAGGACAGCTCCGTTCCGCCCCGGAGCTTCCCAGTGCACTCAGCTCAGCCCCAAGGCTGCGAAAGGGACGTCGCACGGCCGTCTGGCCAAGAAAAGGACGTCGTACCGCCGCCTGGACGCGAAAGGGATGTCGTACCGCCGCCTCACGGTCTCCCCGAAGGCGACGACTCGGCTCACGGTCTCCCCGAAGGCGACGGCTCGCCTCACGGTCTCCCCGAAGGCGACGGCTCGCCTCACGGTCTCCCCGAAGGCGACGGCTCGCCTCACGGTCTCCCCGAAGGCGACGGCTCGCCTCACGGTCTCCCCGAAGGCGACGGGTTGCCTCACGGTCTCCCCGAAGGCGACGGCTCGCCTCACTGTTCCCCTGGAGGTGAGGCCATGTCACAGGGTTCCGCTCCCGGTGAAGCCACGTCGCAGAGATTCTCTCTGCCCCAGAGCATTCCTGAGAGCTCCTCTCCGCTCCACAGAGTCTCCGAGAGCTCCTCTCCGCTCCACAGAGTCTCCGAGAGCTCCTCTCCGCTCCACAGAGTCTCCGAGAGCTCCTCTCCGCTCCACAGAGTCTTCGAGAGCTCCTCTCCGCTCCACAGAGTCTCCGAGAGCTCCTCTCCGCTCCACAGAGTCTCCGAGAGCTCCTCTCCGCTCCACAGAGTCTCCGAGAGCTCCTCTCCGCTCCACAGAGTCTCCGAGAGCTCCTCTCTGCTGCAGCACGTCCTGCCTCCGAGCTCCACTGATGGCGACGTCTTACCTCCATGCGACTCCGATGGTGACGTCACGCCTTCGAGCACCTCCAAAGACGACGTCACGCCTCTGAGCTCCTCCGGTGGCGACGTGTCGCCCATGAGCTCCGCCAGCGACGTCTCGCTCTTGGGCACCCCTGCAGGCGGCATCATGCCTCCGAGCTCCTCCGATGGCGACGTCTCGCCCCAGAGCTCCTCCTTCGACGACGTCTCGCTCCCGAGCTTCCTGGAAGGCGACGTCTCGCCCCAGAGCTCCTCCTTCGATGACGTCTCGCTCCCGAGCTTCCTGGAAGGCGACGTCTCGCCCCAGAGCTCCTCCTCTGACGACGTCTCGCTCCCGGGCTTCCTGAAAGGCGACGTCTCGCCCCAGAGCTCCTCCTTTGGCGGCGTCTCGCCTCCGGGCTCCTCCGATGGCGGCGTCTCGCCTCCGGGCTCCTTCGATGGTGACATGGCGGCGTCCCGCCTCTGAACTCCACCGTGGACGTCACTGGGCCTCTGGACACCACCGGGGTCGTTTTTCTGCTTCCGGGCTCAACTGGGTGCGTCACTCGTACTCCGATCTCCGCTACGGACGTGGCTCCGATCCAGACCTCCCCATTGGGCGTCTTGTAGTATTGTAATGGAGGGTTGGTCTAACTGTTTGTAGGCCCAGTATTCCATGTATATATTTGGTAACTCCATATTCTCTTTTTGTAAAAATTTAAAGACTGCCACATGGGGGTGGGAGGACAGGTATGTTCTCCCCACACTAAGAGATATGGTCCGTGAGAACAATGCCATTAAACTGAGTGAAATTCAGCAGAAGATCATTGAGGACCATGTCAATTTTGAGGGTATCATCAGTGTCAGCCTCTCTACTGTTGATCGTGTCCTCAAGCGTAACAGACTGGGCATGAAACAGCTATACAGAGTGCCCTTTGATCGCAACTCAGACAGAGTCAAAGAGCAAAGATTCCAGTATGTACAGGTTGGCAAATATCCAGACACATTCAACGTTGATGACTCTAAGTAGTGATTTACTGTAGTGGCCTAAATCACTTTTTCCATATCACTTACAAAACTATATCTATTTCTACAGAGGGTTCTTTAACTGGATGCAATGGAAAGACCCCACGAATACGTGTTCATGGATGAAGCTGGGTTTAATCTCACCAAAAGGAGAAGGAGAGGCCGTAATGTGATTGGCCATCGGGCCATTGTTGGTGTTCCTGGGCCGCGTGGTGGCAATGTCACATTATGTGCTGCCATCAGCAATCATGGGGTTGTCCACCATCATGCCAACCTGGGGCTCTACAACACTCATTTTCCTCAATCACATGCGAGATGCTCTGTAGGGCAGCAGGATGAGCATCCTATCTATGTTGTTGTTTGGGACAATGTGAGTTTTCACAAAGCCCTCCAGGTTAGAGAGTGGTTAAGTATAAACCAAGGTTTTATCAATCTTTGCCTTCCACCGTACTCCCCTTCCTAAACCCCATTGAGGAATTCTCCCCCTCATGGCGGTGGAAGGTATATGAACGCCAACCTTACACCAGGGTACATCTCCTGCAAGCCATGGGTCTTGCCTGGGGTTACATAGGTGTGGAGGCATGCCAATCCTGGATACGGCATGCCAGGGGTTTTTTCACCCCGTTGCCTGGCCAGACAAAATGTGTCCTGTGATGTGGATGAAGTCCTGTGGCCTGACCCAGTACGGAGACGTGATGCTGGGCTGAGTAATGCACTTATTTGTATATTTTTGTACTTTATTTTTACATGGGTTTACTGTACACAAGTGGCAACCGCACAAGATTTCTGTTTGTTTTTACAAGTGCTACGTGTAAATGCACAAGATTTCTGTTTTGTCTTTTTGTACAAGTGCTAAATGCACAGGTTTTTTTTGTTTTGCAACATGCATTTATCCTACAGTGAACAATAAACATTTATTTCTCCAGCTTGATGTCCTGAACATTGTGTTTTCTATTTTTCTACGTAGTGTTTAGTGACTGTTCCATAGTGATTTTAATTTTGATTGACTCAGAGCACGATTTGAAGACATAGTTCAGTTTTGAGCACAGATTCAACTGTTTTGAGGTGAAAGTTTGGTTTTGCAGGAAGAGTCTGAGGTTTTGTGAATGTAGCTTGAGAATTGGGTTTTGTGTTCACAGTTTAGAGAAAAGGAGAGCAGCTTCCAAGAAATGTGTCTTAGCAATCGAGAAAAACTGTAACTACAGTCCAAATCCATCCTCAAAGCTCCTGTTCTTACTCCAGAATTTTATGGAACCACCCAAAGCGTTGAAGAGAAACCGTCCCAAGATGCACAGTCGCCTCCAGCTGAAGAGAACATCATCCAGAAGCAGACCAGGACAAAGTGGGAAGATCAGCAGGAACAGCGATCAGTGGAACCTTAGAATCATGTTTAACGAGAGAGAGAGAGAGAGAGAGAGAGAGAGAGAGAGAGAGAGAGGAGTGTGTGTGAGAGAGAGAGAGAGAGATAGAGAGAGAGAGAGAGGTGTGTGTGAGAGAGAGAGAGAGGGGGGGGGTGAGAGAGAGAGAGAGAGAAAGAGAGAAAGAGAGGGGTGTGTGTGTGTGTGAGAGAGAGAGAGAGAGAGAGAGAGAAAGAGAGGAGTGTGTGTGAGAGAGAGAGAGAAAGAGAGAGAGAGAGAGAGAGGTGTGTGTGAGAGAGAGAGAGAGAGAAAGAGAGGAGTGTGTGTGAGAGAGAAAGAGAGAGAGAGAGAAAGAGAGGGGTGTGTGAGAGAGAGAGAGAGAGAGAGAGAGAGAGAGAGAGAGAGAGAGAGAGATTTTTTTATTTTATTTTTTTAAATACTTTATTTTCAAAAAACCTTCTCAGGTACAGTCAATTAGAACAACAAAAACAAAAAGAAAACCACCAAGAAAAAAAAGAAAAAGGCACATTGTTAGATGTGGGGATCTGATCACTGCAGCACTGGTGAGATGTGGGGATCTGATCACTGCAGCACTGGTGAGATGTGGGGATCTGATCACTGCAGCACTGGTGAGATGTGGGGATCTGATCACTGCAGCACTGGTGAGATGTGGGGATTTGATCACTGCAGCACTGGTGTGATGTGGGGATCTGATCACTGCAGCACTGGTGTGATGTGGGTATATGATCACTGCAGCACTGGTGTGATGTGGGGATCTGATCACTGCAGCACTGGTGTGATGTGGGTATATGATCACTGCAGCACTGGTGAGATGTGGGTATATGATCACTGCAGCACTGGTGTGATGTGGGGATCTGATCTCTGCAGCACTGGTGTGATGTAGGGATCTGATCACTGCAGCACTGGTGTGATGTGGGTGTATGATCACTGCAGCACTGGTGAGATGTGGGTATATGATCACTGCAGCACTGGTGTGATGTGGGTATATGATCACTGCAGCACTGGTGAGATGTGGGTATATGATCACTGCAGCACTGGTGAGATGTGGGTATATGATCACTGCAGCACTGGTGAGATGTGGGGATCTGATCACTGCAGCACTGGTGAGATGTGGGGATCTGATCACTGCAGCACTGGTGATATGTGGGTATATGATCACTGCAGCACTGGTGTGATGTGGGTATATGATCACTGCAGCACTGGTGAGATGTGGGGATCTAATCACTGCAGCACTGGTGAGATGTGGGTATATGATCACTGCAGCACTGGTGAGATGTGGGGATCTAATCACTGCAGCACTGGTGAGATGTGGGGATCTGATCACTGCAGCACTGGTGAGATGTGGGTATATGATCACTGCAGCACTGGTGAGATGTGGGTATATGATCACTGCAGCACTGGTGTGATGTGGGGATCTGATCACTGCAGCACTGGTGTGATGTGGGTATATGATCACTGCAGCACTGGTGAGATGTGGGGATCTGATCACTGCAGCACTGGTGTGATGTGGGTATATGATCACTGCAGCACTGGTGAGATGTGGGGATCTGATCACTGCAGCACTGGTGAGATGTGGGGATCTGATCACTGCAGCACTGGTGAGATGTGGGGATCTGATCACTGCAGCACTGGTGTGATGTGGGTATATGATCACTGCAGCACTGGTGTGATGTGGGTATATGATCACTGCAGCACTGGTGAGATGTGGGGATCTGATCAATGCAGCACTGGTGTAAATGTGAGTTTGCCATTAGCTACTGAACACAGACCATCATTACTGCACCATTTAATACCAAAAGTGTCCAATGAACTCATCAGTGAATGGAGGTTAAAATCAACAATTATTCTGACTTTTATCATGTTTTTAAAGATGGGTCCAGCTTTCTGTTCTATTCTGTTTCTTCTGCTGATGTACACAGAGAGTTTCGCTTGGCCTACAATAAAATTAACCAGTTGACAAGTATATTTCTGTCTCACAGTGTACTTGAAACCAAAAACAAAACATTGCTTTGAGCATGCATCCAAATATACCAGTTCACCAAACACTCCATATTCATGATCCCTCCAGATCTGCTCCTTTACCTCACAAACACCTACTGACTAAAGACTCCACTAAATAAATATGTTTATACGTCTTCCTTTTTTCCTCCTTCCTGGTGGCTCCATCCTCAGCATTCTTTTTCTGATAATTAGCTGGATACAGTTACAGTTCTATAAAACTACATGTATTTGTACTTTAACACACAGGACATGGTCTATATTAGTTTGCAGCTACAGAGATGATGTGATGTGATGTGATGTGATGAGAATCCCAGTGGATCAGATAAACATCACATCTGTCACATGTGTCACATCTGGTATTTGTCCAATCTGTTTGTTGTCTCTGTTGCAGTAGCAGCAGGAAAAGGATGAAGATCAGGTAGAAGCTAGCAGGGATAAGAAGATCAGATCATTACAAATCGGTTCAGGTTCAGAAGCTGAATTCTTCCAACACGTCTACTGAAGCAAAGTCTGGATCCTAAACTGCAGTAGTAAAATATCCACAATGCAGCCAAGGCAATAATAAAAACCAGAAATAGTTCTTTCACCAAGTTAGTGATTTAGTTATTTGGTTATGAAAAGAAAAATCCGTAGTAGTGCTGAAGATAAAGGAGAAGAAGACTCTGGAACAGGAACAGAGCTCCTCTGTTACGAGATGAAGCATGTGGTGTAGGGGTTAAGGCTGGCTCTGATGACAGACGTCGTATAAAGCTCTGCAGATGTTTTTTCCTCTCATATATAACATACAGATGACAGAAGCATGCCCGAGCACTCAGATCACTAATAGCTGGACAGAACTAGACTTGGAACACACTTTGGCTCAACCCCATGCTCCAGAGATGTGAAAGTATGCAGAGGTAAACATCAGTGATCCCAAAGTTTGAAAAGAACACCAGGATGAGAGGCGCCAAAAACAATAGAATTGAAACAGAATGAGGAAAAGCTTCACATGTGGGTCTTCAGTTGTTCACTTGGCACGGCCTGAGATTTGGAAATATTTCAGCGTCAGAGATTTTGCATAAAGCAGTGGAAAACCCTGAAGGAGATCGAGCTGAAGGAGCTAAAAACAATATTGCTTGGAATTGAACATTTCTAGAATCTAATCAGGGGTTGAATTCATCAGAAAGAGTAGAATGAAGCTTGACACATTTCAGTTTGGTTTTTAGGAGGTAATGTTCCTCAGAGTAGAGTAGAGTAGAGTAGAACAGAAGAACTTTTGGATTTGGACTGTAGTTAATATCTACAGTCTGCTACACTGACTCAGGACTACAGTTTGCTCTGATCTCCATCACTGCACCTCAACGTTGTTTATCTGTAATAAATGGACATTCGGTGAATGATGAAAGATGTTCACCTGGCAGAAGTGAATGTTTAAATAGAAAAAGATGTCATTGAGAACATGGACAATAGATGTCCTGCAGGTTTAAAGATGTGCATGAACTACTAATGAAACAGGACAGAGCTGGCATTGTGTCAATGAGGCTTTAACAAGGTCATCTCAAGGTCATTGGGAAATGCAAAAACTGGTAGAGGAACCTGATTTCTGGCCAGGAATCTGGAAAGAGAACTAACCAGTAAAGTTTGCCAACAGAACATTGGCAGAAGATAAATGGAAACGAGGTAATAAATATTTAGTAGTCATTTATTTACAATTCTGTTTAACTGGAGAGAACACACACACACACACACACACACACACACACACACACACACACACAGACACACCTCAGGAAGTGCAGGAAGTGTGTGTGAGACCATTCTTCACAACACCCACACGGCCCTCGTGAGAATGATCCAACCTCCTGACAGCTCAGATGTTTCCTCTATATAGACTGAACTTTTCTCCACTGATAAAACACACAATCCATGTGACTCCTCCCCTTTCTTCTCAAAACAATGAGCCAAAAATATTTTAAAAAGGGATGAAAAGTGAAAGATCACAGAAAGCTCCTCTAAACATGGCATGAGGTGAGCATGCCGAAGATCCAGATACCTGGGGGTAGGAAAGCAGGAAACAGGAAGTGGGTTTCTCTCCAGCATTAATATTCAATTCAATTCAATTCATTTTTATTTGTATAGCGCTTTTAACAATGAACATTGTCTCAAAGCAGCTTTACACAGATAATGTGGTGATTAAACGTAAATATGTTCTTTGTAAGTATGTTTGTCCCTGATGAGCAACTGTGGCAAGGAAAAACTCCCCGAGATGGCATAAGGAAGAAACCTTGAGAGGAACCAGACTCAAGAGGGAACCCATCCTCATCTGGGTTGCACCAAATGTCCATTTGAAGCAGATATACAAAGTTGCGGGGTACAGTGATGATGATCAGAAGCAAACTGCACTCCCGAGTCAGTGCAGCAGACCGCCGACACCAACTACAGTCCAATCCATCCTCAAAGCACCCGTTCTACTCCGGAATTTCATGGAACCACCCAAGGTGTTGATGAGAGACCGTCCCAAGCTGCACAGAAGTGTGAAGATCCACGGAGGGGAGAGGGGCAGGAACAGTGGTCACTGGAGCCTCAGGAGCATGTTTAACTCGACCGAGAGAGAGAGAGAGAGAGAGACAGAGAGAGAGAGAGAGAGAGAGAGAGACAGAGAGAGAGAGAGAGAGAGAGACAGAGAGAGAGAGAGAGAGAGAGAGAGAGAGAGAGAGAGAGAGAGGGTGACAGGAAGGGAAGGATATGGATTATTAAGTGTCTCTATTGGTGTATGAAAGTTAATGTCACTGTGCAGTTTGGACTCCGGCAAGACTCGCTATAGCAGCATAACTAAAAGGGAGAACCAGAAGGTAACACAGACATGAGGGATCTCTGGGATAAGAGACGACCCACCACACCACCATCAACAAACCCGAGTGACCGTGTGAATGTGAGGGGACGACAGCATACAAATATACCAGTTCACCAAACACTCTATATCCATGCTCCCTCCAGATCTGCTCCTTTACCTAAGAAAAATCTACTGATAAAAGGCTTGACTAAATAAATAAGTTTTCAACCTCGACTTGAACACTGAGACTGTGTCTGAGTCCCAAACACTGATTGGAAGGCTGTTCCATAACTGTGGGGCTTTATAAGAGAAACATCTGCCCCCTGCTGGAGTCTTCATTATTTGAGGAACCAACAGATAGCCAGCACCTTTTGATCTAAGTAGGCGTGGAGGATCATCCTGGTACAGAAGTTCACTCAGATACTGCGGTGTGAGACCATTAAGTGCTTTATACGTCAGTAGTAATATTTTATAATCAGTGTGAGATGTAATTGGGAGCAGTGTAGATGATTAAAACAGGGCTGATGTGATCATATTTTCTAGATCTGGTGAGGACTCTTGCTGCTGCATTCTGGACTAACTGAAGTTTATTTCTGCACTTACTCCAACACCCAGACAGTAAAGCGTTACAGTAGTCTAATCTAGATGTTATAAAAGCATAAACTAGTTTTTCTGCATCCTGTAACGACATCATATTTCTAATTTTAGCAATATTTCAAAGGTGAAAGAAGGAGATCCTGGTGATATTATTCACGTGAGACTCAAAGGATATGGCAGCTCATGTTGGAGACCATGATGATGTGCTTGGTCTCATTTATATCTCCTCCTGAAGAATTCCTGGCAAGTGGTTTACATTCAGATTATCTGTAAAGATAAGGGCAATTCCTTCACCCCACCCAAGAGCTGCCCCACATGAGAAGCTATCTACGCCCGGTCCAGAACACACACCCTGTTTTAATCTTCCACACAAATTCCCACAGCATCTCAGGTAGGGTCTGAAGAGCAATGATGCTAATGTGATGATCGGTTTAGCGTGGTGCAGTAAAGTTTTATAATGAAAAAAATTATGTATTAAAACTGAAACTGAAACTAGAACATTACTGCTGCTGCTGCTGCTGCTGCTGCTGGAAAGAACATCACGAAAACACCACTGGTGATCAGTGGGTGGAAGCAACATGAGCAATAATTAGTCTGGAATAATGTTGATCAGAGATTTATATTTAGTGGGTTCGGTAGACGCCGTTATCCAGAATGACACATTTATATCATTCATACAAATGAGCAGTTATGTGGTTAAGGGCCTTGCTCAGGGGCCCAGGAGTGGCAGCTGGATGTGGCTGGGATTTGACCTCACGACTTTTAGATCCAAAGTCCAATGCCTTAAACATTAAACTACCTCCTCCCCCAGTGATCAGACATACAGAACACTGATAAGTCACTGGTGGAACAGTGGTTATTAGTGTTTGTTCGATTCAAACTAAATAATAAGTGACTCATCATCTGGAAAGCGGTCATTTGTGATTGGTCCTCAAAGGAGCAGCGATGAATCATCTAAAAAATCATGGATTATTTGTTTGGAACAATATGAGCAAATGATTGTTCACTTACAGCAACGTGATCAGTGATTGGTCATCTGGAACATGTTGAATATTCATTGGTCCTATAGAAGATGGTGATCAGTGATTGGTCGTCAGAACGACATGATTCCTGATTGGTCATTAGAACAGCGGTGATCAGTGATTAGTGATGTTATGATCACACATCACTTAAATAACATCAAGCATTTGAGTCGTTTCAGGACATGAGGTGTGGAAAAGAGGGAAAGAGCTGTGATTGAGAAGACTGAGACAATGAATCAGATGTACTGATCTTAAAAATGATGTGGTGAACATCACCATGGTTTCAGCACTGAGCAGAAAAAATACACAATGGCAGTGTGTGTGTGTGTGTGTGTGTGTGTGTGTGTGTGTGTGTGTGTGTGTGTGTGTGTGTGTGTGTACATGTGCTAAGTTTCCTAAAGAAGGAAAATATGAGCTGGAGGGCGTGATGTTTCTCCAGCATGAGGAAAACAAGGACGTGGGTGTGGATCAGATCTGGGATCATTTTTAACATGGACGTAACCACATAAAGACGGGGTGTGTTTATTTATTCACTGATTTATTTAGCTCAGCAACAGTGCTTTAGGAGAAGCAGGAAGTGGCTATAGATCCAGGCTTTATGTTATATGCAGGAGATAAATACGGATTATTCATATAAAATACAGATTCTTATAGAAATGAAGCAACACGA
>JBCEWE010000628.1:67500-122500 GCA_039877035.1 Silurus lanzhouensis
GTGTGTAAAAGTTATAGGCAATTTTTTTTTATTAATGAACTAAATGGAAAGTAACTGAACAGAAGAGAATCTAAATCACATTACTGTTTGCTGTAACACGTTTACACACTTTGTATCCAAGTGAACTTTGTATAAAGGAAACCTGATGTAGAGGATGAAGGACACATCATGCTCACTTCCCATTAACATCAGATGTCCAGCAGTGCCAACAACAAAGACCTGCAGGAAACCAGTAGGCCCCTGGTACACCATCTACTGTCTGGAGAAGTCTAAACAGAAGTGTCTTCATGGCAGAACTGTGAACTAAAAGCCTGAATGTGCTGTAACAGGAGGTGAGATGTTTGCAGGAGGTTTGCTGAAGGTCTGGAAAGTGTTACGATAATGAACAGTGAAGTGCTGAGGAATATAGGCAGCTACTTCTCCATCATGCAGGACCATCAGGGAGGTGTTTCACTGCCACCAAATTTATTCTGCAGCAGGACAATGACCTCAAACATACAACCAATGTATAATATAACAGAAATCTGATATATGGTCTTATATATACAGGGAGTGCAGAATTATTAGGCAAATGAGTATTTTGACCACATCATCCTCGTTATGCATGTTGTCTTACTCCAAGCTGTATAGGCTGGAAAGCCTACTACCAATTAAGCATATTAGGTGATGTGCATCTCTGTAATGAGAAGGGGTGTGGTCTAATGACATCAACACCCTATATCAGGTGTGCATAATTATTAGGCAACTTCCTTTCCTTTGGCAAAATGGGTCAAAAGAAGGACTTGACAGGCTCAGAAAAGTCAAAAATAGTGAGATATATTGCAGAGGGATGCAGCAGTCTTAAAATAGCCAAGCTTCTGAAGCGTGATCATCGAACAATCAAGCGTTTCATTCAAAATAGTCAACAGGGTCGCAAGAAGCGTGTGGAAAAACCAAGGCGCAAAATAACTGCCCGTGAACTGAGAAAAGTCAAGCGTGCAGCTGCCAAGATGCCACTTGCCACCAGTTTGGCCATATTTCAGAGCTGCAACATCACTGGAGTGCCCAAAAGCACAAGGTGTGCAATACTCAGAGACATGGCCAAGGTAAGAAAGGCAGAAAGTCGACCACCACTGAACAAGACACACAAGCTGAAACGTCAAGACTGGGCCAAGAAATATCTCAAGACTGATTTTTCTAAGGTTTTATGGACTGATGAAATGAGAGTGAGTCTTGATGGGCCAGATGGATGGGCCCGTGGCTGGATTGGTAAAGGGCAGAGAGCTCCAGTCCAACTCAGACGCCAGCAAGGTGGAGGTGGAGTACTGGTTTGGGCTGGTATCATCAAAGATGAGCTTGTGGGGCCTTTTCGGGTTGAGGATGGAGTCAAGCTGAACTCCCAGTCCTAACTGCCAGTTTCTGGAAGACACCTTCTTCAAGCAGTGGTACAGGAAGAAGTCTGCATCCTTCAAGAAAAACATGATTTTCATGCAGGACAATGCTCCATCACACACGTCCAAGTACTCCACAGCGTGGCTGGCAAGAAAGGGTATAAAAGAAGAAAATCGAATGATATGGCCTCCTTGTTCACCTGATCCGAACCCCATTGAGAACCTGTGGTCCATCATCAAATGTGCGATTTACAAGGAGGGAAAACAGTACACCTCTCTGAACAGTGTCTGGGAGGCTGTGGTTGCTGCTGCACGCAATGTTGATGGTGAACAGATCAAAACACTGACAGAATCCATGGATGGCAGGCTTTTGAGTGTCCTTGCGAAGAAAGGTGGCTATATTGGTCACTGATTTGTTTTTGTTTGGTTTTTGAATGTCAGAAATGTATATTTGTGAATGTTGAGATGTTATATTGGTTTCACTGGTAAAAATAAATAATTGAAATGGGTATAAATTTGTTTTTTGTCAAGTTGCCTAATAATTATGCACAGTAATAGTCACCTGCACACACAGATATCCCCCTAAAATAGCTAAAACTAAAAACTACTTCCAGAAATATTCAGCTTTGATATTAATGAGTTTTTTGTGTTCATTGAGAACATGGTTGTTGTTCAAATTAAATCCTCAAATGAAATTAATCCTCAAAAATACAACTTGCCTAAAAATTCTGCACTCCCTGTACAGTGGTGTGAAAAAGTGTTTGCCCCCTTCCTGATTTCTTATTTGTTTGCATGTTTTCACACTTTAATGTTTCAGATCAACAAACTAATGTAAATATTAGTAAAAGAGAACACAAGTGAACAACATGCAGTTTTTAAATGAAGGTTTTTATTATTCAGGGAAAACAAAATCCAAACCTACATGGCCCTGTGTGAAAAGGTGTTTGCCCCCCAAACCTAATAACTGCTTGGGCCACCCTCAGCAGCAACAACTGCAATCAAGCATGTGTGATAACCTGCACTGAGTCTGTTTCTGCGCTGTGGCTGGACATTCTCCTTCAGGATTTTTTGGTAAACAGCAGAATTTATGGTTCTATTTATAACAGCAAGTCTTCCAGGACCTGAAGCAGCAAAACAGCCCCAGACCATCACAGTACCACCACCATATTTTACTGTTGGTATGATGTTCTTTTTCTGAAATGCAGTGTTACATTTACACAAGACGTAATGGGACACACACCTTCAGTCCACAGAGTATTTTCCCCAAAAGTCTTGGGGATCATCCAGATGTTTTCTGGCAAAACTGAGACAAACATTTATGTTCTCTTTGCTCAGCAGTGGTTTTGGTCTTGGACCTCTGACATGAAGACCAACAGTCTCTTTCTTAAGGTGGAGTCATGAACACTGATCTTAACTGAGGCAAGTGAGTGTTGCACAAGTCAGTGCACTCTTAGTGCCGGTCCCAAGCCCAGATTAATGGAGAGGGTTAGAATGAATGGGTTCAGACTCTGCTCCATTCTTCTCCTATTTTCCACGATCACATTCCTCCTCCTCTTTTATTATCCAGGACACATGGGGGATTTCCAGCTCATGCTGTAGGTGACATGTGATAAGTGCTGGGACCCAGAAGAGATTATTTTATTCTCCTTCATGTCACACTGATTGACGCTAAAGAACTTTTGCTCAAAACACTCACCATATGAGGAAATGAGGTCTGAAGATTTGAGGTTTGCAGAAGTGATTAGGAAACTTTATATTAACATTAAACAAACTTTTAATATCATAATATATTGGAAACATTTTCAGGAACTGAAATAAAAAGATGTGAATAATGTATTTTTAGGGCGTGTGCCAAATGCTCGAAACAGAACTATAATAATCATTTTTTTTCAATTTGGTGGACCTCCATGAAGCAGGTGAAGAGCTACTATTCCCTTAAGATCCCAGTGAAGAGTGTGGAGTGGAGACTTTGTTGTTATCACCACGTCGTCTCTGTTCACTCTGAGCTCCAAAGTGTCAGTTAGCTGAGATTCCCAGCACAGTGAATTATTACACTACAGAAAAACATTTTTCATAAAAAAAAAAGATCAGCAAAAACATGTTCTTTTTTTTTTACTTTTAATTTAATAAAATATGCATAAAACATTTTTAAAAAGCAAACATAAAATATATTGAATTTGAATAACGAGTGAAATCTGTAAAAAAAAAAGAATCAAACCACCCTTATGCACACACACACACAGACACACACACACACACACACACACACAGACAGATGGTACAGATAAAAGCAATACATTCATCATTCAAATCTGTTCAGGTTCTACTTTTATGTGTATACATTCATAACAAAATGCTTTTGTAAAATAAAGAAAACAGACAGGGGGCGCTCTCTGCTGTCTCACTCATCTCTCTTCACAGACACATCAATAAAACAACCTGAATCTCAGTGAATATTTGCGTCACATGATAATATATGATTCTGATAAATATGTGTGTAAAATCTTGAAATGTTACTGGTTGTGTTTTGAACATTGATTAAATATTCTGTGATTCTGTGATTCGTATGAAAGTTAAAAGAGGTACAGTTTCTCTGGTCTCAGCTCATTCTCACTCATGTGATCGCGCCTCACACTGAGCACTGTGCTGTTCATATGGAAATGATCTGAGGTGAAGCAGGTAATCATGTACACACCCCTGAATAATTTCACAAAAGGTCAAGTTTGATCCTAGAATGGACTTTAGCTTGTGTTTGAATGATGGCAGCTACACAGGAGAAGAAGCACTGCAGGGGATCTGAAGGATGATGGAGAGTGAAGATAAGTTTACCTTCTCCTCAGAGGAAGAGTGTGACTCCTCCAGCAGAGGATCTCCTTCCTGACCAGTAAGACTTTTCATCTTCCCTTCATGACTGTAAATGTTGCTCAGCTCTACACAAAAATCTACATGTTTAAAACTGCAGAGTAAAAACTGGGTGAAATATGAAAGAACTCCTTACAGGCCACTTTTAGTTGTGAATGTTGTACAGAGTGTGTTTATAAACGATGCTAAACAGAAACTAATATAATATAATACTGTATCTCTTATAAAAACTCATCATGGGTTTAAAATGATCATTTATTTGACATGTATCTGTAAATGTCACTGATAAGTGACCCATCGACAGACACACAGCGGGGAACAGCCTGTAAGTATTCAACAGTAATGATATTTCTAAATGTGCTACTGACAATCATTTTACCAGATGTTTTTAACAACTCATGCAGTCCACAGATGCAGATAAATCAAACCAAACATGTCTGTTACACAGAACTTCATGTATGGACATGTACGCTTTGATTGTATCTGTGGACTGCATGGGGTCTGATCAACATCTGGGTTTCACTTCTCGTTTAGGACTGCACAAGTAAGAGACTCGAGTGGTGTTCCGATGCTGTGGTCATTTTCAGATGATGATTTGTTCTTAATAATAATAATAAGTTTAATTCATATAGTGCCTTTCCCAAGCTCAAGGACGCTTTACAAGGTACAATATTTCAATATATCAAGACAGATGAAATATAATGAACATTCATATACATAAACATATTCGTCAGACATTTGCCCAGGATGAAGGATCACATGCAGCTGCATGAGTTAATAGCAGAGACAAACACAGACACAGAAACATACAGGACAAGAGATAGAACACTACATAGTACATGAAACATACACCACATTTCCTAATACACATGCATTGAGTGATAGTGGAGGTTGAAAAGGAGGGTCTTAAGCCTGGATTTAAATTCAGACAAAGTGGTGATGGTTCTGAGTACAATGGGTAAGGAGTTCCATAGTGCTGGAGCAATGACAGAAAAGGATCTGCCACCCGCAGAGGATAGACGGTATCTAGGAACACATAGAAGTTCAGAATTTGAAGACCGGAGTGATCGTAAAGGAACATAGGATGAGAGAAGATTGGAAAGATAGGGGGGGAGGGGGGGGGGGAGCATTTAGTGCCTTATAAGTGAGCAGTATGATCTTCTCCTGCTCGCCTTTCACCTCTTTTAACTTCTCAGATGTTTCTCATTATAAATCTGCTGATGCCTGTGAGAGAATACAGACGTCCACAGTCAGTAAGATTGTACATTATTAGACACCAAACTGATTTTGTACATTTCCTCCATTGGGATGAATAAAGTGTGTGTGTGTGTGTGTGTGTGTGTGTGTGTGTGTGTGTGTACACGTCCGTCATATCACTCCTCGTCTCAGGAATTAAGGTGTAAAGAGTACGGTATGGAATACTGAGTGTTCACATGAACATGTAGGACCAGGACTAATCTGATGGTTTTCTCTCTCAGTGATCAGTAGTAGAGCATCTCAGAGACATCACTGAAGAACATGTGGAAATATTCTGTTATTTATAGATGATGATGTTTCTCTGGTGGAAGTGTCCATGCAGTGTCTGAGTGGAGTCTAATCAGGAGGATGTGCTGTGGATTTGATTCTGATTACAGAACAGTCATGTGATCTCTGATGTCACAGTGCTGCATGGTTCTGATACTTACAGGGTTCCTTTGGAGGAACTGAATTCGTTTACACTGCACCAACCACTAGCAGCAGCAGCAGGACAATCATCCACACTGTGGAAGCCCTCATAACACTTAAGCTGTGACCTGTACACACACACACACACACACACACACACACACACACACACACACACACACACACACACACACACACACACACACACACAGTAATGTCCATGTTAGTTCCAGGTTACACTGCAGGATTAAACAGTTCATTAAAGTGAAATAAATTCAGGGTGTGTTTCTCTTCACCAAATACATTCAGCTAAAATAGTAAAAGATCTAAAATAGTGTTAGAAAAATGAAATAAAAATAAAGCTGAAATGAAAGACTTCATAGTTTAAATATTTTTTTTTAATTCTGTGCAAAACAAAATTCCTGGTTCATGTTCCCAAAAAACAAACATCCAAGGAAACACAGCACTGCTCAGTGATAAGCTACTGAACATGAGAGTGGATGCTCCTCTGGTGAGCTGCATTATCACCTACCTCACATGTCCACAGTATGTGCAGCTGCAGAACACAATCTCAAAAATTATAGTGACGGGGCACCTCAGGGGACAGTCCTGTCTCCCTTTCTGTTTATACTCTACACATCAGACTTGAGACACTGCTCACAGTCCTGCTATCTGCAGAAGTTCTCTGAAGACTCTGCTGTTGAAGGCTGTATTAGGAGAGGGCAGGAGACCTGCAGTATGGTGGACAGCTTTGTAGAGTGGTATGGATGAAATAACCTGCAACTCAGCGTCTCAAAGACAAAAGAGCTAGTGGTGGATTTAGGAAGCCGAGGACGACCTTAAGCCCAAACAGCATCAAGGGCACTGAGGTGGACATTGTGAACAACTATAAGAACCTGGGTGTCCACATAGAAAACAAGCTGGAATGGACTAAAAACACTGATGCACTGCTTAAAAGCAGCCTCAGGTCCGTTAATGTCTGCAGAACCATGCTGCAGATGTTCTAGCACTCAGTGGTATCCAGCACCATCTTCTACGCTGTAATATGCCGGGGTAGCAGGGTGAAGACAACCGATGCCAACAGACTCAACAAGCTTATTAGGAAAGCAGACTCTGTCATAAGAACGGAGCTGGAGTCTCTGGTTGAGGTGTCTGAGAGGAGAATGCTGAGGAAACTTCTCAGTATCCTTGATAACCTGTCACACCCCTACATGTGACACTGGAGTCCTACTGCAGCACATTCAGCAGACAGAGATCATCAAAGACAACCACAGAACGACACAGGAGATCTTTCCTAGCAGTGTCTATCAAACTCTATAACTCGTCTCTTTCAGTAGGGAGCAGAGCTGACACACTGAACACTGACAGCATCACTGTAGCATTAGAGATATTATCACAATCTCACAATAATTACAATGTACATTAATATAATAACATATGCAATACATTTATATATAAAATACATGTGTATATAAACACTGTGTAGAACAAAGAACACTGCTGCTGATCTTCTAGAAGCCTCTGATACTGCACCATAAACAACCCCAAATATCTGAAAGCACCTCCATCTGTCTCAGAGCTGAAAACAGATCATCTGCTACAGTCCTGTATGTTCTTAGTTATCATGAGTGATAAAGAGGAAGACATTTCACTCACATTTCTATGGATTTCTGTTTTGGATTCACACAGTTTCTGATTAGAACTGAATGATAAATGGTCATGTGACCTGATTTCATTCAAGTCATTATCAGATGCCAGAATCAGACTGTTTGCAGTGATCACACTTTCACACACAAAACTGTTCTCAATGTTTCCCAGAATTCACTTTATTCTGATAAATGTAGAAGTTTCTACACAAATCACTCTGAATACGTACCTCTCACTGATACTGAGTAATTATAAAGATCTTCTTTATACTCTGAGTCCTGGATGCTGTAAACTCCTCCATCAGATACTTTTATTCCTCTCAGAGTAAGAAGTGTGTTAGTGAGTGATGTTCTCCGTGTGTATTTATCTGTACAGTTCAGTGATCTTCTCTCCACACTGCAGATCTGTTCACCATATAGATCTACTGAATCTTTACGCTTATAGATCACTTCCACTCTATCTGATACGTGTAACTCCAGCTGCAGATCTTCACCAGGGTTTATGTCAACTGAAGATGTTATGGCTGAGGAGAAACACAAGATTGTAAAAGTGTTATAACACATTAAAGCTGAATCAGTGAGAGTTTATAAGCTATAGAGCAGATAAAGTAAAGACACTTACGACTGATTCTGAGACGAAAATCATCAATGTCCACATCATCACACACACACGTGTAGATGTTCCTCTTACTGTAATCAGCTGCAGTGATGGTGAGGGTCAGATCTCCTTTCAGGTACTGATCATGAGACATTTTATATCCATCTAATGATCTGCAGGACGTCTGATCACACCAAGCCACTACATCACTCTTACTGATCAGAGTCCATTTGGATTCACCAGAACATCTCCATTTACAAGGCAGAACTGCACGCTGATTAAACTTCACCTGTACAGTACCAGCTGATTCAGATACTGAAAGAGAGAATCAGAGAATCAGAATAAAATATAAATTTTTACATGATAATGTTGCACAAAATACTGGTATTAGAATGGTATTGTGATGCCCTACTTATAAAAATGATACGATTCCTCGTTTTATTAGTAAAAGTACTTTAAGAGTGCTAGCTGCAGTTCTAAAATTTTGACAATAGGGGGCAGTGTGTGTGGGCAGTGAGCTGCTTAGATGGCTTGTTGCGTGCATGCCAAATCTTTTTCATCTCAGATTGACTCGCCATGAGAAAAAGGCCCTGCATATTCATTTTGTGTTTCTTATGTTGTGTTCTTGTTATCACTACTTCATTTCTTTGTGATCAGTAATTCACTTTTCTGTGTATTTGGCATAATACAGGTAGCAGCATCATGATGCCAACCCACACTCTGATATAGACCACAAGCATTTACAAGATTTTCTTTCGGTACAATTAAGTCATAAGAAAATGAGGTTTTACATTGTGATCACAAGAAAATTAGGCTGTGATCATGAGAAAAAAAAAAGAAAAAAATAAGGCCTCTTGGGACTTCTGTAAGGAGAGGAGGAAGACGTCTACAGAGACAGCAGGGAAAGGAGAAGTGTAGGAGAGTGGAGGTTCAGGTTGGTACTTTAAATGTTGGTACTATGACGGGGTAAAGGGAGAGAGGGAGCTGATATGATGGAGAGGAGAAAGGTAGAGATGCTGTGTGTTCAGGAGACCAAGTGGAAAGGGAGTAAGAGCAGGAACATTGGAGGTGGATTTAAACTGTTTTATCATGGTGTGGATGGAAAGAGAAATGGTGTAGGGGGGATTCTGAAGGAAAAGTACAGTAAGAGTGTAGTGGAGGTGAAGAGAGTTTCTGATAGGGTGATGATCGTGAAGGTGGAAGTTGAAGAGGTGATGATAAATGTCATCAGTGCTTATGCTGCACAAGATGGCTCTGAGATGGAGGAGAAGGAAAAATTCTGGAGTGAGTTAGATGAAGTGGTAGAAGGTGAACCTAGGAATGAAAGGTTGGAAGATGGTGGTAGATTTTGCTAAAAGGATGGAAATGGCAGTGGTGAACACGTATTTTAAGAAGAATGAGGATCATAGGGTGATGTATAAGAGTGGAGGAAGGTGCACACAGGTGGACTATGTTCTATGTAGGAGATGCAACCTAAAGGAGATTGGAGACTGTAAGGTGTTGGCAGGGGACAGTGTAGCTAGACAGCATAGGATGGTGGTCTGTAGGATGGTTTTGGAGGTGAAGAAGAGAAGGAGAGTGAGGACTGAAAGAAGAATAAGATGGTGGAAACTGAAGGAGGAAGAGTGTAGTGTGAGGTTCAGGGAAGAGGTCAGACAGGAGCTCGGTGGTGGTGAAGAGGTGCTGGATGATTGTGGAACTACTGCAGGAGTGATGAGGGAGGCAGCTAGAAAAGTACTTGGTGTGATATCTGAAAATAGAAAGGAAGACAAGGAACCGTGGTGGTGGAATGAGGAAGTGCAGAAGAGCAGAAGGAGAAAGAGGTTGGAGAAAAAGAAGTGGGATCAACAGTGATGAGAAAAGTAGGCAGGAGAACAAGGAGATGCGGCAGCAGGTGAAGAGGGATGTGGCGAAAGCCAAGGAAAAGGCATATGAGGAGCTGTAGGAGAAGTTGGACACTAAAAAAGGAGAAAAGGATTTATACCGATTGGCCAGGCAGAGGGACCGAGCTGGGAAGGATGTGCTGCAAGTTAGAGCAGTAAAGGATGGAGATGGAAATGTGTTGACTAGTGAGGAGAGTGTGTTGAGAAGGTGGAGGGAGTATTTTGAGCAGCTGATGAATGAGGAAAATGAGAAAGAGTGAAGGTTGGATAGTGTGGAAATGTGAAGCAGAAAGTGGATAGGATTAGTAAGGAGGAAGTGAGAGCAGCGATTAAGAGGATTAAGAGTGGAAATCATCTGGGGACCATCTGTGAGCAACAGTATGGTTTCATGCCGAGGAAGAGCACCACAGACGCATTATTTGCTTTGAGAATGTTGATGGAGAAGTATAGAGAAGGTCAGAAGGAGCTGCATTGTGTGTTTGTGGATTTAGAGAAAGCGTACGACAGGGTGGAGAGAGGAGTTGTGGTATTGTATGAGGAAGTCTGGTGTGTCAGAGAAGTATGTGAGGGTGGTGCAGGACATGTATGAGGACAGTGTGTCAGCAGTGAAGTGTGCAGTAGGAACCACAGACTGGTTCAAGGTGGAGGTTGGACTGCATCAAGGATCGGCCCTGAGCCCTTTTCTGTTTGCAGTGGTGATGGACAGGTTGACGGACGAGGTCAGACCGGAGTCTCCGTGGACTATGATGTTTGTGGATGATATTGTGATTAGTGGTGAGAGTAGGGAGCAGGTGGAGAAGATCCTGAAGAGGTGGAGGTACACGCTGGAGAGAAGGGGAATGAAAGTCAGTAGGAGTAAGACAGAGTACATGTGTGTGAATGAGAGGGAGGGCAGTGGAGTGGTGCGGTTGCAGGGAGAAGTGGTGGAGAAGTTGGAGGAGTTCAGGTACCTGGGATCAACAGTGTAAAGTAATGGAGAGTGTGTTAGAGAAGTGAAGAAAAGAGTGCAGGCAGGGTGGAGTGGGTGGAGAAGAGTGATAGCAAGAGTGATTTGTGATAGAAGAGTATCTGTGAGAGTGAAAGGGAAAGTTTATAGGACTGTGGTGAGACCTGAGATGTTGTGTGGATTAGAGACAGTGGCATTGAGTAAAAGACAGGAGGTGGAGCTGGAGGTAGCAGAGCTGAAGATGTTGAGATGTTCGTTGGGATTGACGACGATGGACAGGATTAGAAATTAGTTTATTAGAGGGACAGCGCATGTGAGGGAGGTGAGATTGAAATGGTTTGGACATGTGCAGAGGAGGAACATGGGGTATATCAGTAGGAGAACGCTGAGGATGGAGCCACCAGGAAGGAGGAGAAGAGGAAGAACATGGAGGAGGTTTATGGATGTGGTGAGGGAAGACATGCAGGTAGTTGGTGTGAAAGAGGCAGATGTAGAGGACAGGGGAATGTGGAGACGGATGATCAGCTGTGGAGACCCCTGATGGGAGAAGCCGAAAGAAGAAGATTCTGCATATGCCCTCAGATATTATTTAAATAAGTGTGATTTATTTTGTGGTAAACAGCAAAGTGGTGCACTGAGACTAAGACTGATTAATATGTGATGTGGTTTCAAATATAGTTATCAATTAAAAATACTTTTCATTATCAATAAAATGAGAAAAATATGAAATTCTTTTGGTAATCATGTCAAACTTCTGTAAACAAAAAACTTTTTATTGTAAACCAGTGTTTATTTAAACAAAGCTATAAAGCTTAATTAGATTTTTTGTTAAAATGTAGATTGAGTAGCCTTGGGTATAAGAAGATTTCCCAAAAAAAAAAAAAGTAACATTCCAAGGGAAATCATAGTCCACTATGTGGAGGTTCAGGTTGGTACTTTAAATGTTGGTACTATGACGGGGTAAAGGGAGAGAGGGAGCTGATATGATGGAGAGGAGAAAGGTAGATATGCTGTGTGTTCAGGAGACCAAGTGGAAAGGGAGTAAGAGCAGGAACATTGGAGGTGGATTTAAACTGTTTTATCATGGTGTGGATGGAAAGAGAAATGGTGTAGGGGGGATTCTGAAGGAAAAGTACAGTAAGAGTGTAGTGGAGGTGAAGAGAGTTTCTGATAGGGTGATGATCGTGAAGGTGGAAGTTGAAGAGGTGATGATAAATGTCATCAGTGCTTATGCTGCACAAGATGGCTCTGAGATGGAGGAGAAGGAAAAATTCTGGAGTGAGTTAGATGAAGTGGTAGAAGGTGAACCTAGGAATGAAAGGTTGGAAGATGGTGGTAGATTTTGCTAAAAGGATGGAAATGGCAGTGGTGAACACGTATTTTAAGAAGAATGAGGATCATAGGGTGATGTATAAGAGTGGAGGAAGGTGCACACAGGTGGACTATGTTCTATGTAGGAGATGCAACCTAAAGGAGATTGGAGACTGTAAGGTGTTGGCAGGGGACAGTGTAGCTAGACAGCATAGGATGGTGGTCTGTAGGATGGTTTTGGAGGTGAAGAAGAGAAGGAGAGTGAGGACTGAAAGAAGAATAAGATGGTGGAAACTGAAGGAGGAAGAGTGTAGTGTGAGGTTCAGGGAAGAGGTCAGACAGGAGCTCGTGGTGGTGAAGAGGTGCTGGATGATTGTGGAACTACTGCAGGAGTGATGAGGGAGGCAGCTAGAAAAGTACTTGGTGTGATATCTGAAAATAGAAAGGAAGACAAGGAGACGTGGTGGTGGAATGAGGAAGTGCAGAAGAGCAGAAGGAGAAAGAGGTTGGAGAAAAAGAAGTGGGATCAACAGTGATGAGAAAAGTAGGCAGGAGAACAAGGAGATGCGGCAGCAGGTGAAGAGGATGTGGCGAAAGCCAAGGAAAAGGCATATGAGGAGCTGTAGGAGAAGTTGGACACTAAAAAAGGAGAAAAGGATTTATACCGATTGGCCAGGCAGAGGGACCGAGCTGGGAAGGATGTGCTGCAAGTTAGAGCAGTAAAGGATGGAGATGGAAATGTGTTGACTAGTGAGGAGAGTGTGTTGAGAAGGTGGAGGGAGTATTTTGAGCAGCTGATGAATGAGGAAAATGAGAAAGAGTGAAGGTTGGATAGTGTGGAAATGTGAAGCAGAAAGTGGATAGGATTAGTAAGGAGGAAGTGAGAGCAGCGATTAAGAGGATTAAGAGTGGAAATCATCTGGGGACCATCTGTGAGCAACAGTATGGTTTCATGCCGAGGAAGAGCACCACAGACGCATTATTTGCTTTGAGAATGTTGATGGAGAAGTATAGAGAAGGTCAGAAGGAGCTGCATTGTGTGTTTGTGGATTTAGAGAAAGCGTACGACAGGGTGGAGAGAGGAGTTGTGGTATTGTATGAGGAAGTCTGGTGTGTCAGAGAAGTATGTGAGGGTGGTGCAGGACATGTATGAGGACAGTGTGTCAGCAGTGAAGTGTGCAGTAGGAACCACAGACTGGTTCAAGGTGGAGGTTGGACTGCATCAAGGATCGGCCCTGAGCCCTTTTCTGTTTGCAGTGGTGATGGACAGGTTGACGGACGAGGTCAGACCGGAGTCTCCGTGGACTATGATGTTTGTGGATGATATTGTGATTAGTGGTGAGAGTAGGGAGCAGGTGGAGAAGATCCTGAAGAGGTGGAGGTACACGCTGGAGAGAAGGGGAATGAAAGTCAGTAGGAGTAAGACAGAGTACATGTGTGTGAATGAGAGGGAGGGCAGTGGAGTGGTGCGGTTGCAGGGAGAAGTGGTGGAGAAGTTGGAGGAGTTCAGGTACCTGGGATCAACAGTGTAAAGTAATGGAGAGTGTGTTAGAGAAGTGAAGAAAAGAGTGCAGGCAGGGTGGAGAAGAGTGATAGCAAGAGTGATTTGTGATAGAAGAGTATCTGTGAGAGTGAAAGGGAAAGTTTATAGGACTGTGGTGAGACCTGAGATGTTGTGTGGATTAGAGACAGTGGCATTGAGTAAAAGACAGGAGGTGGAGCTGGAGGTAGCAGAGCTGAAGATGTTGAGATGTTCGTTGGGATTGACGACGATGGACAGGATTAGAAATTAGTTTATTAGAGGGACAGCGCATGTGAGGGAGGTGAGATTGAAATGGTTTGGACATGTGCAGAGGAGGAACATGGGGTATATCAGTAGGAGAACGCTGAGGATGGAGCCACCAGGAAGGAGGAGAAGAGGAAGAACATGGAGGAGGTTTATGGATGTGGTGAGGGAAGACATGCAGGTAGTTGGTGTGAAAGAGGCAGATGTAGAGGACAGGGGAATGTGGAGACGGATGATCAGCTGTGGAGACCCCTGATGGGAGAAGCCGAAAGAAGAAGATTCTGCATATGCCCTCAGATATTATTTAAATAAGTGTGATTTATTTTGTGGTAAACAGCAAAGTGGTGCACTGAGACTAAGACTGATTAATATGTGATGTGGTTTCAAATATAGTTATCAATTAAAAATACTTTTCATTATCAATAAAATGAGAAAAATATGAAATTCTTTTGGTAATCATGTCAAACTTCTGTAAACAAAAAACTTTTTATTGTAAACCAGTGTTTATTTAAACAAAGCTATAAAGCTTAATTAGATTTTTTGTTAAAATGTAGATTGAGTAGCCTTGGGTATAAGAAGATTTCCCAAAAAAAAAAAAAGTAACATTCCAAGGGAAATCACCGGGGACAGTACCGTATTTTTCGGACTATAAGCCGCTACTTTTTTCCCACGTTTTGAACCCCGCGGCTTAAACAACGAAACGGCTAGTTTATGGATTTTTCCTGGGTTTTTCTTGGTTTCACAAACTTCAAGACAAAAAACTGAGCCCCATAACATTAGACCAATTACATTTCCGAACAGATAACGAAAAAACGCACCTCACCTGTGTTCTGAGCTGCACGGCATCGCGAGAAAAAATTTTTTTTTAACGCACGACGATGCCAAAAGATAAACTCTCGAGAGAAATAGTTGTGAAAGGAAGGAGGAAGACAGTGAACAATGACTTTCTTGGTAGGCTACTGTTTAGATACAAGCCGTTGTAGCGTGTTGAGTCTGGGTGAAGGGGAAGCTCACTAACTCCAGTTACAACAGAAATCATATAAACACAGACAGCTTTCCAAAACTCGTGCTTTTTTATTATTCTTGGCAACAGCGTTACGGGTTAGTCAAAAAAACTTAGAAATCAGCATCAGAGAATAATGAGGACATATTCTTCGGTCTTGCACACATGCAGTAATAGCGAAAAAAATGCGGCGGCAGCCTATTCCCAAAATACCGCTCTGTTCATTAGTGTAGACACTGCGGCTTATAGCCAGGTGCGGCTTATTTATGTTAAACATCAAAATATTTGTCAAATTCAGTGCGTGTGGCTTATATATGGGTGCACTTTATAGTGCAGAAATTACGGTATAAGGAAGTTTAAAACAATAGAACAGCTGAAAACCTGCCTGGCCATGGAATGTAGCCTGAACTTTAACCCAAACCCCATATCAACTTACTCAGGACAACAACAAAAACCCTGTGTGACCACAGGACTCCTACAGGATGACCTGATAAAGGCTGGTCCAAGTGCTTCAGTGGCCAAATCCTTCCTCTAGACGTCTTTGTGTTTCTAAACTAAAACTGAGGCACATGTGACCTGCAGCATGGAGGGACATTAAACGTATCAGATGCACTGCAGTAAGAATTTTCACACTTTGAGCTCCTGAACTCTGGAGTAAATCCTGAGAAAGTAAATGAAATGAATCCTGAAACAGGTTTAATGGAGGTTTGGAGACTGTAAGAGGAACGAGCTGAGCTCCGTGTGAGCAGGGAGACTGAAATCACACTCACCTGGGATAGAGATGAAGATGAAGATAAGGGTGAATGAAAGCAGGACATGGTGAGGAACCCTGCAGAACTCCATGTCTGAGACACAACAGCACCAGCAGCACTGCACAGGTGAGAACAGGGGAGTCATTAACAACACAATATCTCTCACACCAACACACACACACACACCTAATTAGCCACATCCATAAACACAGGAACACATACACACACATACACATACAATTATTATTATTATTAATGTTAAAATATTATGAGCGATTAACATTTATTTATTTGCCAAATATAAATGTATAAAACGTTCATCAAAAGAAAATGACTACCAAACTTACTACTGTTACTGATAATAAGAATAACCATCAAATTAAAGAAATAATTTAATAAATAATTGAACTCTTTTTTTTTTTATCACAGCAGAAAAACGCATCAAACCGAAAGTGAAAGTTGTCCTGAACAGTTATGTTGTTTATCCTGATCCAGTTCACTACATGAATAATATTAATTGTAATAATCACATCAGTGTGTGTGTGTGTGTGTGTGTGTGTGTGTGTGTGTGTGTGTGTGTGTGTGTGTGTGTGTGTGTAGTAAATAGTAATAAAGCAGAACGCTGTATTTGTGTATAATGAACTTCAGAACTGTTTCCTGTGGGGTTTTGTACAGAAACTCTTCATGGTGAGGAGATGAAAAGTGCAGCTCGGGATGAAGAGATAAAGTGATGTGAGGTACAGGTGAAAGTGTAAAGTGTGTAGAAGATGTGTGTGTGTTATAATGTGAATCAGAAACTCACCAAATCCAGGCGCTTTTAATGTTCTAGTGATGTGTCGTTCACCAACGAGCCGGATCTAAGAGCCGATTCTTTGTGCCGAACAAGAGCCGACTTCCGGCTGAGTCATCTGATTCTGTTTCCGGTTTTTCCTTCTTTTTCTTCTTACTCGTCTTCTTATCTTTCCCATTCTTCTTCTCATTCCTCTTCTTTTTCTCATTCTTCTTCTTCTTCTTCTCCTTATTCCCATTCTTCTTCTCCATCTATTTCTTCATATTCCCATTCTCTTTTTTCTTCTTCCTCTTCTTCTTCTCCTTCACCTTTTTATTCTTCTCCTTCTTCCACTTCTCCTTATCTTTCTTCTGCTTCCTCTTCTTCTTCTCCTTCCCATTCTTTTTCTTCTTCCTCTTCTTCTTCTCCTTTCCATTCTTCTTCTTCCACTTCTCCTTCTCTTTCTTCTTAAATGGTCTTTAAAATATAAAAAAAGAATAAATCACTAAAAGTAAATAAACTTATGTATCTAGTAATGGAACTATTATGTAAAGCAACTATGGCAACTAAAATAAACTAAAAGAATGTACAGGCAGAAGGTCTGAAGTGAACTCTCTCGTGGTTCGGTAACTGCAGCGCAGGACAGGAGAATCACTGAGTGCTCCAGATATCACTGCGTTATTAAAGAAAGGAACAAACAACACAACAAAACATTGGCCTGTTTTTAGAAGAAATAGTTTCAGTTGGTGTTCTATGTTCTGAAAAGTTCCTTGTTCATGTCCATGTTCATCATTTAAGATAAGATATACCTTTATTCATCCCACAGTGAGGAAATTTCTAAAGACACAAAAAGGCAAACTCAAAAAAAAAAAAAGAACCGTTTGTTAATTTAAAAGGGAAGCAGGTGAAACACACACAAAAAAAAAAGCAGAGTAGCAGGAAGAAGCAGTCAGTGCATTGAAAATAAAACTACAGTGGAACCCGGTTATCTCGCCCTCGGTTTCCTCGACAACCCTATTAAGTCGACGTTTTTGAAGTGGAACCGCCAAATTCTCGCTTTTTCTAAGCATTTTTTATCGGTTATGTCGATTCTTTTATGTCGCCGAACCCTGATATCTCGAGCACAAGGGGGGGGAATTGCCATTTAACGTCGGTTATCTCGGTGCAGCCGCAGAAGAACTCGCGGAAGTGGCGGAAAAATCAAGTCTTACAGCTGCTCCAGGTGTTGTATTGTATACTGGTGAATCTCTGCTGTTAGTTAGTGCTAGTGTTCGTAGTGTTAGTAGGGGCGCGGCGCGATGCGCTTTGTGAAGAAAAGAGCAGCCGTTGAGAGAGTGCCGGTGGGAAGAGAGAGAGAGAGTGAGAGAGTGCCGGTGGGAAGAGAGAGAGAGAGTGAGAGAGTGCTGGTGGAAAGGCACGTACCGGGATACGCATGAGCGATAACAACGACCACCGTGAACCAACATATACCAACAAAAACGGACAGTGAGAGTGTGGAAGTTTAAATAGGAGCTGGTGATGATGATAAACGAGCACCATATGTGCGCGATTGAAGCCGAGAGCTTCAGAGAAAGCGGCCGAGAAAGCACCGTATTTTTATAGCATGTCTTCATCAAACAAATCGCGGCAACGCTGTTGTGTAAAAAAACCCTCCAAAAACACGTGCATGTACATTCTAATTTATTAACGCACATCATGTACATAAAGAAATTTCAAGCACGTTAATATACTGCCGCCATTTTGATTTTTGTTTATCTCGATCATCGGTTACCTCGATGCTTTTTGGCGACCCCCTAGGACATCGACATAACCGGGTTCCACTGTATATTTACATTTTACATGCAGGCTTTTGCTCGGGGGGGGAATAATAAATATTTTTTGCGGCAGCAGAAGAAAATAATAATCTCTATATGGAGGGGAGACTCTCCTCCTCCCTCCTCCCCTTATCCTATTAATTATTTCCAAAAATGTAAACTCTCTTGTTTGCTAGACCAGTGTCCTTTAGGAAGCTAAATACATGTGTACTCGTTTTATTTGATGTATTTCCTAGCAGTTCCTTTAACTATAATATGCAAGTACTTATTTAATGCACAGTGTTTAATCTTTAATCTAGTAAAAAATTATTTGTTCTCTTCAATTCCTTCCAGTGGTTCTCCCTCTCCCAACATTCCTTTTGTTTTAGCTTCTGCTTTATTTTTTGAGATTGACATTTCAACATCTTCTCTTTTAATGACTTGTTTTACCAAAACCATCCACTATTTCATTTTCTTTAAGTCCTACATGTGCTGCACCCATGTACATTTTACCTCTCTGACTTATCATTGATTATGATTTAAACATTTACAGACTCTTTAGGACTTCATCTGCTCTATTTTTTCTACCTGCTGTAATGCCAACCAGATACCCATCAGCTCCACTCTAAATACAGATACGTGATCAGACAGTCTATTCTGTACCTTGATTCCCATCTTTGGTACTAAAAGACTCAACAGTTTGCCCATACTGAAGATCCTTAGACCCATCTGTGTAGATCTACACATACCCATTATAGTCCTGATTCAGATGAGTACAAATTACTTAACATAAGCCCATCCCCTCTCTATTTTTCTAAGTGGCTATTTAATATCTCAGTTTCAAACTAGGCTGCCAAAGTGGTCTGACTGGCAACATAAATGTTAGACTTAATTCCTTTCCCCTCCAATCTCATCTCTTTTCCAACAGCTTCACATACCCCTTCAATTTTTAACCCCTCCATGCTCCCAGCATGCCTGCATTACTACTCATGTGGGGTGGAATGTGTGAGGATGTGAAGAAGGAGGATCATAGGGTGACGTATAAGAGTGGAGGAAGGTGCACACAGGTGGACTATGTACTATGCAGGAGATGCAACCTGAAGGAGATTGGAGACTGTAAGGTGTTGGCAGGGGACAGTGTAGCTAGACAGCATCGGATGGTGGTCTGTAGGATGGTTTTGGAGGCGAAGAAGAAGATTAGGAGAGTGAGGACTGAAAGAAGAATAAGATGGTGGAAACTGAAGGAGGAAGAGTGTAGTGTGAGGTTCAGGGAAGAGGTCAGAGGGAGGCTCAGTGGTGTTAAGAAGGTGTTGGATGATTGGGCAACTACTGCAGGAGTGATGAGGGAGGCAGCTAGAAAAGTACTTGGTGTGACATCTGGAAATAGAAAGGAAGACAAGGAGACGTGGTGGTGGAATGTGGAAGTGCAGGAGAGCATAAGGAGAAAGAGGTTGGCAAAACAGAAGTGGGATAGACAGAGTGATGAGAAAAGTAGGCAGGAGTACAAGGAGATGCGGCAGCAGGTTAAAAGGGATGTGGCAAAAGCCAAGGAAAAGGCATATGAGGAGCTGTATGAGAGGTTGGACACTAAGGAAGGAGAAAAGGATTTATACCAATTGGCCAGGCAGATGGACCGAGCTGGGAAGGATGTACTGCAAGTTAGAGCAGTAAAGGATGGAGAGGGAAATGTGTTGACTAGTGAGGAGAGTGTGTTGAGAAGGTGGAGGGAGTATTTTGAGCAGCTGATGAATGAGGAAAATCAGAGAGAGAGAAGGTTGGATGATGTGGAGTTGGTGAAGCAGGATGTAGATAGGATTAGTAAGGAGGAAGTGAGGGCAGCGATTAAGAGGATGAAGAGTGGAAAGTCGGTTGGACCAGATGACATACCGGTAGAAGCGTGGAGATGTTTAGGAGAGATGGCAGTGGAGTTTTTGACCAGATTGTTTAACATGATTTTGGAAGGTCAGAAGATGCCTGAGGAATGGAGAAGAAGTGTGCTGGTACCGATCTTTAAGCATAAAGGAGATGTGCAGACCTGCAGTAACTACAGGGGAATTAAGTTGATCAGTCACACCATGAAGTTATGGGAAAGAGTAGTGGAAGCCAGGCTGAGAGAAGAGGTGACCATCTGTGAGCAACAGTATGGTTTCATGCCAAGGAAGAGCACCACAGATGCCTTATTTGCTTTGAGAATGTTGATGGAGAAGTATAGAGAAGGACAGAAAGAATTGCATTGTGTATTCGTGGATTTAGAGAAGGCGTATGACAGGGTGCCAAGAGAGGAGTTGTGGTATTGTATGAGGAAGTCAGGTGTGTCAGAGAAATATGTGAGGGTGGTGCAGGACATGTATGAGGACAGTGTGACAGCAGTGAAGTGTGCAGTAGGTACGACAGACTGGTTTAGGGTGAAGGTTGGACTGCATCAAGGATCGGCCCTGAGCCCTTTCCTGTTTGCAGTGGTGATGGACAGGTTGACGGACGAGGTCAGACAGGAGTCTCCCTGGACTATGATGTTTGTGGATGATATTGTGATTTGTTGTGAGAGTAGGGAGCAGGTTGAGAAGAGCCTGGAGAGGTGGAGATATGCGCTGGGGAGAAGGGGAATGAAACTCAGTAGGAGTAAGACAGAATACATGTGTGTGAATGAGAGGGAGGGCAGTGGAGTGGTGCAGTTGCAGGGAGAAGAGCTGGAGAAGGTGGAGGAATTCAGGTACCTGGGGTCAACAGTGCAAAGTAATGGAGAGTGTGTTAGAGAAGTGAAGAAAAGAGTGCAGGCAGGGTGGAGTGGGTGGAGAAGAGTGACAGGAGTGATTTGTGATAGAAGAGTATCTGCAAAAATGAAAGGGAAAGTTTATAGGACTGTGGTGAGACCTGCGATGTTGTATGGTTTAGAGACAGTGGCATTGAGTAAAAGACAGGAGGTGGAGCTGGAGGTAGCAGAGCTGAAGATGTTGAGGTTTTCGTTGGGAGTGACGAGGATGGACAAGATTAGAAATGAGTTTATTAGAGGGACAGCGCATGTAGGATGTTTTGGTGACAAGGTGAGGGAGGCGAGATTGAGATGGTTTGGACATGTACAGAGGAGGGACATGAATTATATTGGTAGAAGAATGCTGAGGATGGAGCCACCAGGTAGGAGGAAAAGAGGAAGGCCAAGAAGGAGGTTCATGGATGTGGTGAGGGAAGACATGCAGGTAGTTGGTGTAAAAGAGGCAGATGTAGAGGACAGGGTGGTATGGAGACGGATGATCCGCTGTGGCGACCCCTAATGGGAGAAGCCGAAAGAAGAAGAAGAAGTGGGGTGGAATGTGTGCCCAGGTTTACCCAATATTTGGTTGCCTATGGTTGTTTTTTTTAAATGTAATGGTATCTCACCATCTCTACTTGCAACATTACTGGAGATGAAGTCTGAAAATCCCCACGAAATATTTTAAGGGCTTGGGTTTGTATGATTTCCAATTTATCCACTGTAGTTTTTCCATCTGTATATGTGATACATTTATCACCTCTAACAGACTTAATCAGTACAACATCAATCTACCTCAGTGATTGCTTGCAATCCTATATGAAAGCTCCTGCTTAATAAATGTAGCACTTCTCCCCATCATCTTCACTTCTATCTCAACAAACAGCCACATATACCTTTATCACAAAATCTTTGTTTGATCTAAACCAGGTCTCCTGAATACAAATAACATCTGGCTTCTTTACTATTCCATCTATAAAGAATTTTCCGATTTGCTTTAGGTCTTCCATTGTATTATTAACACCATGATTAATATTAACCAAACCATGTTTCATGACTAGACTGATGTTTTAGATCATCTCTTATCAGAATCAGGTTTATTAGCCAAGTATGTTGACACACACAAGGAGTTTGGTTCCAGTCGTTAGTGACCCTCAAAAGTGTTGTGACCGGGGCTTGAACCAGGGTCATCAGAGTGAGAGGGTAGCTCTCTAGAGATCTGCCACAGGCGGATTCCCATGCAGAGAGAGGACAAACCTGGAAGTGCAAATGGAGTATTTAATAATGAAACAGAGAGAACACCAACAAAAGCACAAGACCGCAATCCCGGTATATACCAAAGATTTGGAATAGACCAGCTCTGCCCTCTCTTTGGCCTAAGGCAGCTTGGGTAGAGCACTGAGGCAGCAAGCCTTAGAGAACCTATCCACGATAACCAGATCACAGTACCCCCTGAGACGGGGAAAGTCCAGTAACAAAGTCCATAGATATATGGGACCAGGACCTATAAGGAATGGGTAATGGGTGGAGCCACCCCTGGGCCATTTGTTGAGACGATTTGGATTGAGAGGAGTTGACACAGGCAGCAACAAAACCTTAATGTCCTTCCGGATGGAAGGCCACCAAAATTATCTTTCTATAAACTTGAGGGTACGGACCACCCCCGGGTGACAGGTCTTCAGTCTCTGAAAGAGCCGATTTACATTGTCTAATGGTAGAAGCCAAAAGAAGAAGAAGAAGAAGAGGGTGCTACATCTTTACCACTCTAAACATAATTATGATTTCCTCCACATCATCTTGTTTCCTTGCACATTGCTGCTACCTGTCAGGACCTTCTGATTTCGCAGGATGCACTCCAGGGTCGGCGGCCATCTTGACATTTTTCCTGCGGCACCCAGGATTTAAGGACAAGTTAGACATTTACTCGCACCCAGATTATCTCAATGGCGCGCTAAATTCCTGACCTTATTTTTGCCAACCTGCACTTCTGGTTCCTGTTCCATACTTCTGATCCTGTTACTGCTCCTGATCCTTGTTCTGCTCTGCCTCTATAGTTACTGGTTTGGACTCTGGACTGTTCCTGGTTTGTGTTTTTGATGTACCTATATTGCTAAGTTTGCACTGTTCTCATCATGCTCTTGTTGCATCCTGCAATTGGGTTCTTCAAGTCACAACCCTGACAATATTTTCTGACCTTGCATCGTGTCCCTGACAAAATAATCTGGCCAAAACATGGACCCAGAGGAAGCACCAAAGCGTCGGACTTGCCCCACCCTAAAGTCAAGGACACAACAGAGGGTATGTCTTGCCCAATCTATGGTGTGCCAATTGGTCTTGGATAACCTCTTCAGACAGCTGTCTCTCCAGCACCTAAGGCCTGCTGGGGGGGTCTTCCAAACCTCAGCATTCCTGCTTGGCTAGTGGTATTGCCCAGCTTTCCCAACCTGCCGAGATAACTGCTCTATCAGTCTGCCCTTCTATCTGTCTACAACCCCCCCACCCCAGCCTGTCTGCTTGGCCAAGCTTGCTTCTCAGCCTGTCAGCCCTGCTGAGGATGTCGCTTCACTCCCAAGCACCATAGAGGGCGTTGTTCCCCCTTAGACCTTTGCAGAGAGGTCGCTTCACCTCATCACATCATCCAGAAAGCCTGGGTGCCAACTAAAGAGCTGCCCCTGGGGGCAGCCACCAGAAGGCTCGCTCCACCCTCCATCTGGCTTTTCCTGAACTCCAAGGCTTTGTCTGCTGCTGGCACCCAACTTTCCTCATGCCCCAGCTCAAGGGTGTTTGTTCCTGTCCAGTAACTTACTGACTATCCAATATAGTCCCACCCCTTATACTGGTCTTCATCTCTTCTTTCCCTATACACACCGGAATACGAATTAACCATTCCTCCATTTTTCCTTCCATGATCTATTACAACCCTCTCCACCTGAAACTGCCCCAATCTTTTCAGCTTGAATGTTTGAACTCTTTGACCCACATCTTAATCAGTAAACTTCTTATCCTTAGCACCCTCACTGCAATTCTATCACCAAAAACAAGACAAATACAAAGAAAAAGAACGAAGTGTGCAGTAAGTAGATGGTGGTGGGTTTATGGGTAGAACTGGGTGGGTGTGAGACTCCTGACTGATAGTAATGGATTTAAAACTTCAACAATTGACTTTATTACCTTTTATGGTACATGTACACTATATTGCCAAATGTATTGGGTCACCTGCCCTTTCCTGCTATATTGGGTTCTTTTCCAAACTGTTACCACAAAACTGGAGGCAATCAGTTGTATAGGATGTCCTGTGCACAAAGTGAGCACCTTGAATATCTGGTTTACATGCTTTGGAGAAGAAGATCTTGAGTGGCCTACTATAAAGGTCTGATCTCATCCCTACTGAACACCTTTGGAAAGAATTGAAATGCTAACTGCACCCCAGGCCTCCTCACCTACATCAGTCTCTGCCTTTCATAATAATCTTGTGGCTGATGAACACAAATATAAATATGCACACGCCATATGCAATGCTCAAAAATCACTAAAAAAGTCTACTTCGTTCCATTGCGCTCACACCCATCGTGATAACGTGCTTCGAGAGGCTCGTTATGAGGCACTCAAAGACCCAGCTTCTACCCTCACTGGACCCCATGCAGTTCACGTATCGTCCAAATCGCTCAATGGACGATGCCATCTCCACGACCCTTCCTCTGGCCCTTACAACCTGGACAACAAGGACTCATATGTAAGAATGCTGTTAATAGACTTCAGCTCAGCATTCAACACAATCATCCCTCAGCACCTGATTGAGAAGCTGAGCCTACTGGGCCTGAACACCTTTCTCTGTAACTGGATCCTGGACTTCCTGACTGGGAGACCTCAGTCAGTCTGGATCGGAAACAGCATCTCCAGCACCACCACACTGAGCACTGGGGCACCTCAGGGCTGTGTGCTCAGTCCACTGCTTTTCACTCTGCTGACTTATGACTGTGTAGCAATGCATAGCTCGAATCACACCATCAAGTCTGCCAATAAGATGATCATAGTGGTCTCATTGGCAAGAATGATGAGTCAGCATACAGAGAGGAGGTGCAACGGTTAACAGCCTGGTGTGAAGTGAACAACCTGTCTCTGAACGTTGACACAATGAAAGAGATGGTTGTTGACTTTAGGAGAGCACAGAGCGATCATTCTCCACTGAACATCATTAGATCATCAAGAGCACCAAATTCCTTGGCGTCCAAGTTCATTTGGCAGATAACCTCACCTGATCACTCAACACCAGCTCCATCACCAAGAAAGCCCAGCAGTATATCTACTTCCTGAGAAGGCTGAGGAAAGCTCATCACCCTCCCCCATCCTGACGTTCTACAGAGGGACAATTGAGAACATCTTGAACAGCTGCATCACTGCCTGGTTTGGGAACTGCACCGTCTCGTATTGCAAGACCCTACATAGGATAGTGAGGACAGCTGAGATGATCATTGGAGTCTTTCTCCCCTCCATCATTGACATTTACACCACACGCTGCATCCGCAAAGCCAACAGCATTGTGGACGACCACCCTTACCCGTCACACACCTTTTCACCCTCCTGCCATCAGGGAAGAGGTTCCAAAGCATTCTGTTGGTCACATTCAGACTGTGTAACAGATTCTTCCCTCAAGCCATCAGGCTTCTCAACACAGAACTGAACTGAAACTCATACACACACACACACACACACACACACACACACACACACACACACACAACTGTGACTGATCTGTACATCCCGGACTCAAACACACACTCGTACTGTACTTACTGCACACATCCATGTCTTCAATACACCCATATTATATCACTTCATTACTACAAACTTTTACATGCTGGTTTTGCGCATCTGTTTGACTGCCGCTGTTGCTTTTTTGCACAACATTTTGTTTAATTACATGTTCACTAGTGTACTTAGTTCTCTTTTACACACTGCAGTGTGTAATATACAACAGGTTTACTGGCGGCACTATTTTGTGTTTTGTGTATTTGTCCTAGACTGTCTTGTGTTGTCTTTGCACTGTCTGTCTGCACTGTTTGCACCAGGTTGCACACAATGTACTTTATGTGGCGAGGACACTTACAGTCCCTAACTCTGTGTTTTCTGTGATGTAGCTTTATATTGTTTAATGTTGCACCAGGGTTCTGGAGAAACAATGTTTCATTTCACTGTGTACTGTGTCACATATATATGGTTGAAATGACAATAAAAGCTTTTTGACTTGACTTGAAATTAGATGTTACACTGGTTTAGAAGCGTGCTTTAGGAACACATACAGGAAAAATTCTCTCCCCAGCCCACACCATGGAACAGGTCCTAAAACATCTCCTGGAGACCAACCTGTGTGATCTGAGTTCTTTCACATTTTAATGGAACGCTCCATCCCTGTTGGGGAGGCCCAGGTAGCATATTACAGCCTGCTCTAAAGCCTTAAGATGCAACGAATTTCGAGATCCTAAAGGAGCATGCTGAGAGCTCTAATGGAAGACCTGCTGTGGACCACTGAAAGGTGGCTCCAGCTGAGGAAAAGGCCACAGAATTCACCAGGAGGGTGGTGATTGCAGAATTCTTGAGAGCACTACCCTGTTAGGAAAGGAAAACAGTGGGTATGCAAGATCCAAAGAGCTCTTAGGAGATGGTAGAGGCTCTAGAGTGTGCCTGTCTAGCAAGAACACTCATCTGCTTTACATGCCACCTAGACTCTGGCCATGGAAACCTCCAGTCCGAAGCTGTCAGCTATGGCACGTGGCACCAAAATGGCCATCCCAGTGACGTACGTACATGGAGACATACAGGAGGTTCTTATGGCCATGTAGTATGTAAAGAAGGTGAGTGGTCCCTACTGTTAGGATTAATACCTAATTTGCCTGTGCCATTGCTTATAGGAAGAGATTGGCCAGGATTTCTGACCCACACACTTACCCTTTGAAGATGCCCAGGAGCAAGATACAGCTACAGTGAGGAAAATAAGTATTTGAACACCCTGCTATTTTGCACGTTCTCCCACTTAGAAATCATGGAGGGTTCATGTTCATGTCCACTGTGAGAGACATAATCTAAAAAAAAAATCCAGAAATCACAATATATGATTTTTTGACTATTTATTTGTATGATACAGCTGCAAATAAGTATTTGAACACCTGTCTATCAGCTAGAATTCTGACCCTCAAAGACCTGTTAGTCTGCCTTTAAAATGTCCACCTCCACTACATTTATTATCCTAAATTAGATGCACCTGTTTGAGATCGTTAGCTGCATAAAGACACCTGTCCACCCCATACAAGCAGTAAGAATCCAACTACTAACATGGCCAAGACCAAAGAGCTGTCCAAAGACACTAGAGACAAAATTGTACACCTCCACAAGGCTGGAAAGGGCTACGGGGGAAATTGCCAAGAAGCTTAGTGAAAAAAGGTCCACTGTTGGAGCAATCATTAGAAAATGGAAGAAGCTAAACATGACTGTCAATCTCCCTTGGACTGGGGCTCCATGCAAGATCTCAGCTCGTGGGGTCTCAATGATTCTAAGGAAGGTGAGAAATCAGCCCAGAACTACACGGGAGGAGCTGGTCAATGACCTGAAAAGAGCTGGGACCACTGTTTCCAAGGTTACTATTGGTAATACACTAAGACGTCATGGTTTGAAATCATGCATGGCACGGAAATTTCCCCTGCTTAAACCAGCACATGTCCAGGCATGTCTTAAGTTTGCCAATGACCATTTGGATGATCCAGAGGAGTCATGGGAGAAAGTCATGTGGTCAGATGAGACCAAAATAGAACTTTTGGGTCAAAATTCCACTAAACGTGTTTGGAGGAAGAAGAATGATGAGTACCATCCCAAGAACACCATCCATACTGTGAAGCATGGGGTGGTAGCATCATGCTTTGGGGGTGTTTTTCTGCACATGGGACAGGGCGACTGTTTTAAGGAGAGGATGATCGGGGCCATGTATTGCGAGATTTTGGGGAACAACCTCCTTCCCTCAGTTAGAGCATTGCAATTGGGTCTTCCAACATGACAATGACCTGAAGCACACTTCCCAGGATAACCAAGGAGTGGCTCTGTAAGAAGCATATCAAGGTTCTGGCATGGCCTAGCCAGTCTCCAGACCTAAACCCAATTGAAAATCTTTGGAGGGAGCTCAAACTCCGTGTTTCTCAGCAACAGGCCAGAAACCTGACTGATCTAGAGAAGATCTGTATGGAGGAGTGGGCCAAAATCCCTCCTGCAGTGTGTGCAAACCTGGTGAAAAACTACAGGAAACGTTTGACCTCTGTAATTGCAAACAAAGGCTACTGTACCAAATATTAACATTGACTTTCTCAGGTGTTCAAATACTTATTTGCAGCTGTATCATACAAATAAATAGTTAAAAAATCATACATCAAGATTTCTGGATTTTTTTTTTAGATTATGTCTCTAACAGTGGACAATTTCAGACCCCTCCATTATGAAGTGGGAGAACTTGCAAAATAGCTGGGTGTTCAAATACTTATTTCCTCACTGTAAATCATCCTCTGCCGAAGCCTGGGCAAAGCTGTCCATCTCTTGTGGCTCATGGGAGAACAACGATAACACAGGAGTAGACGGTGAGTTACATAACTCTAACCTCATGTCTAATGTGTCACCAGACCACCTGAAGGGGCAATTTCAGGCAAGAGCAAAAAGAAGATAACCATCTGAAACACTGCTTTAGACAAGTGCTTCAAATAGATAGAGAACATCATCTGGACCAAAGGCCACCCACTTTATATTTCATAAAAATGATCGGTCTGTAAAATCACCTGGCCCACATGCACTCACTCGCGGTAAGAAACACAGTTGAAAAACTCATGGATAGATTTCACTGGTTGGGCATGGAATCAGAAGTGAGGATCTTTTACCAGTGATGCCCCCAGTGCCAACAAATGTTCCTCACCAAATCTGCCCCCCCTCATACCACTAACGATCATGTCCCAAGTATCGGCATGGATGTGGTGGGGCCGGTCCCAAAATCTGCACGGGGACATGTCTATATACTCGTTATTGTGGACTAGGCCACACGGTACCCCAGCAGTTCCCCTCCTCAAGGCTAAGTCAAAGAGCATTGCATGGAAACTGATGTTCCTCTCCAGTCGAGGATCATCAAGAATCTGCTGACAGATAATGCTACACCGTTAAGATAAGATAAGATAAGATAAGATAAGATAAGATAAGATAAGATAAGAGTTTCCAGGCGCGACTGAGAACAGAGAAGAGCAGGAATAGTAGAGCAAACTCGATGACTTTGTTGATGTCTATTGTGCAGTTTACACACATACACTCAAAAAGAAATAAAAAGTGCCGGAACACTATAAAATAAATAAAACGAGTACAAACTTAAAGTTTGCTGCTGCAACAGGCTCCCAATTGAGTGGCGCCTACTCATATAGGCACCGCCCAAGTGAATAGATCTCTAATTTTAGATTATGAAAGAAACTGGAATCTGCTCCTCCCATATGTCCTTTGTGCAGCAAGAGAAACACTACAAGCATCAACAGGTTCATGAACAGTTTTGACTGCTGGATGTAGCCAAAATAGCCTGGAAGGAACAACCATCCCTGTTCAGGTTCCCAATTGATTACTGTATGTCTCTGAGATTCCGAATTGCATAGACCGTCTAGGACCCTGCAACAAATGGAGGAGGCACAGGCTGATCAACAATGTACTTAAAACCACTCAGCACCTCCAAGGGAGTTTAAGTCTGGAAGCCAGGTGCTAGGATGGTGGTGGTGCTGGGATCGTGGCGCGGCAGAAGCTCGCAGCAGCCGCACCGGACCCAAAATGGTTTTGAGTTTGTAGCCGTCTTACACAATATAAGGACATTGGAGCAACCGGTGTCACTGTGTACCACCGCCGAACACTCCAGGAATTTGGAAATAACCCTAATAAGACAATATACAATGATCTGCAGCAGAAGCTATGTGACCTTAGCATGCTTTGAAAACCAGGCCTCCAGACATCGGCGTCGCCTGCGGCAGATGGACGGAGGAAGTGGAGCACGGAAAGCGAGCAGGGGCTAGTGCTAGGCTAAAATCTAGCACGAGCCGGCCAGCTCTACATCTCTCCTACTGGCAAATCCTAGCATCTCCAGCAGCACCACACTGAGCACTGGTGCACCTCAGGTCTGTGTGCTCAGTCCACTGCTGTTCACTCTGCTGACTTACGACTGTGTAGCAATGCACAGCTCAAATCATATCAACAAGTTCACAGATAATACGACTGTGGTGGGTGTCATAAGCAAGAACGATGAGTCAGCATTCAAAGAGGAGGTGCAACAGTTAACAGCCTGGTGTGGAGCAAACAACCTGTCTCTAAACGTCAATAAAATGAAAGAGATGGTTGTTGACTTCAGGAGAGCACAGAGCAACCATTCTCCACTAATCATCGATGGCTCCTCCGTGGAGATCATTAAGAGCAGCAAATTTTAGCAGAATGCTGCGGTACAAAATCAGTGAGTAGTCTTCCAGCCCCTTATCCAGTCTGATCATGGTAATACCAGAGCCAGATGTTAGCCTCAGACTGTGTAATAATTTTCTTAGCCAGGTCTCAGATTTCGATAGCTATGGACCGATGCCTGGTGGAGCACCTGAGGGGAGCAAGGTTCATTACCACAATAAACGTAACAAAAGGGTACTGGCCGGTAGCTCTGACCCCTGAGAGACTAAGTCCAAATCCATGTTCAACAAAGCCAGCACTCACTGGCAGCATAGGGTTCTACTGTTCAGCCTCCACAGAGCACCAGCCACATTCCAACATTTAAATGAATTGCTCTGCCACATCATCAGTTTCTCCTTCTCAGATCTCACAAAGAAGGGACAGCCCAAATTAGTCAGTTGGATGGAGCTAACGTAGCAGCCATTCCAGTTCCTAAAAAAAATACATACCAGCATGCTGGTGCCGAGGAACTATGACTTCACCAAAACCCTTTATCCTGTACACCGACACTTCAAAAACCATGCTGGGAGTGGAAAAGTCTCAAAGGGAAAAGAACACACAGTACTGTACCATAGCAGAAAACTGACACCTGCACAACAAAAGTATGTCACCATGAAACAAGAAACCCTGGGGACTCATTTATAAATGTGGCATATGCAAAAGAAAGGGACTGGAAACATGCATGAACCACTTCACAGGTTGTGATCTATAAAAAAAACCTAGTAAACTCTGAGAAATGTGTACGCACATTCTGGACACAAGGGGAAATATGGACAACAGATGGAGAGGTGGTGAACTGAAGGCAGATTGTAGAAAGTAAATGTGAGAAGAAGGATCATATGTATTGATGTCTCTCACACATTTCATTTCCCTCTTATGCTAGATCCATCATGACCATCATGTTATCAAACCAACAATATAATATACTTAAATAACATGATATAGTTATGTACAAGTATGAATATAGAGTATGTATCATACACTATATATAGTGTATAGTCTTCCGTCATCACATCCACAAACCTCTTCCTCTTTTCCTCCTTCCTGGCAGCTCCTCAGCATTCTCCAACTGATATACCCCATGTCCCACCTCTGCACATGTCCAAGCCATCTTAATCAGTCCTTTCTCACTTTGTCCACATAACATGCGCTGTCCCTTTTAATACATTTGTTTCTAATCCTGTCCATCGTCATCACTTTTAAAGAAAATCTCAGCATCTTTAGCTCTGCTACCTCCAGCTCCACCTCCTGTCTTTTACTCAATGCCACTGTCTCTAAACCATACAACATCTTAGGTCTCACCACAGTCCTATAAACTTTCCCTTTCACTCTCACAGATACTCTTCTATCACAAATCACTCCTGCTTTTACTTTTCTCCACCCACTCCACCCTGCCTGCACTCTTTTCTTCACTTCTCTAACACACTCTCCATTAATTTGCACTGTTGATCCCAGGTACCTGAACTCCTCCACTGGCCTCCCTCTCATTCACACACATGTACTCTGTCTTACTCCTACTGACTGACTGGCTCATTCCCCTTCTTTCCAGCGTGTACCTCCACTTCTCCAGGCTCTTCTCAACCTGCTCCCTACTCTCACCACGAATCACTATATGATCTTCAAACATCAGAGTCCACGGAGACTCCTGTCTGACCTTGTTCGTCAACCTGTCCATCACCACTGCTATCAGGAAAGGGCTCAGACTGTCACCCTGTCGTACGCTTTCTCTAAATCCACAAACATACACATAACACACATTACATCATAACCTTGTGCTCCAGAACATCTGATCACATGCACATTATCAACTTGTGCTGTTAATATCATGAACTGCAGCTACGCTAATTTCTCTCCACTGCTTCTCTTTCTCTCCCCATCCCGAGACACCCTGAGGTTTGGCCAGCTTCAGTCACGTCCCACCATCTTGATGATTACGGACCTTTGAAGAAGTAGATGCCGAACTCGCAAACATCCCGAACCATCTAGAGTCATACCAGTGCCATTTGGATCCAACTACATGTGTGGAGTTTTGACATTGGACCTCCTGGAGTGTTTAAAGGCTCTGGCATGGAGAAGCTGATGCTGGATCTGTGATGATCACAAATGCTGAGCTCATAAAACTAGGAGCTACTAACCATATAGACTGTATAAGACTGCAGAAAGAACATCACTTATAATCTTATACTCCAGTAATCATGTTAGTTCTCACTCTCCAGTGTTCTGTATTGTTGAAAGATTTATGATCAAACTCTTGATGTCACCCAAATGAGGATGGGTTCCCCTTTTGAGTCTGGTTCCTCTCAAGGTTTCTTCCTCATAACATCTGAGGGAGTTTTTCCTTGCCACAGTCGCCACGGCTGCTCATCAGGGACAAATTCACACCATTCACCTTCACTGTTGATTTGTGTAAAGCTGCTTTGAGACAATGTCTGTTGTGAAAAGCGCAATACAAATAAACTTGACTTGACTTGACTTGACATACAATGCAACTCCTTCTGATCTTCTCTATACTTCTCCATCAACATTCTCAAAGCAAATGCATCTGTGGTGCTCTTCCTCGGCATGAAACCATACTGCTGCTCACATATGGACACCTCTTCTCTCAGCCTGGCTTCCACTACTCTTTGCCATATCTTCATGGTGTGACTGATCAACTTAATTCCCCTGTAGTTACTGCAGGTCTGCACATCTCCCTTATTCTTAAAGATCAGTACCAGCATGCTCCTTCTTCATTCCTCAGGCATCTTCTCACCTTCCACAATCTTGTTAAACAATCTTGTTAAAAACTCCACTGCATCTCTCCTAAACATCTCCATGCTGCTACTGGTATGTCATCTGGTCCAACCGACTTTCCACTCTTCATCCTCCTAATTGCTGCTTTCACTTCCTCCTTACTAATCCTATCCACATCCTGCTTCACCAACTCCACATCATCCAACCTTCTGTCTCTCTCATTTTCCTCATTCATCAGCTGCTCAAAATCCTCCCTCCATCTTCTCAACACACTCTCCTCACTAGTCATCACATTTCCATCTCCATCCTTTACTGCTCTAACTTGCAGCACATCCTTCCCAGCTCGGTTCCTCTGCCTGGCCAATTGGTATAAATCCTTTTCTCCTTCCTTAGTGTCCAACTTCTCCTACAGCTCCTCATATGCCTTTTCCTTGGCTTTCACCACATCCCTCTTCACCTGCTGCTGCATCTCTTTGTACTCCTGCCTACTTTTCTCATCACTCTGTCGATCCCAATTCTGTTTCTCCAACCTCTTTTACCTTCTGCTCTCCTGCACTTCCTCATTCCACCACCACGTCTCCTTGTCTTCCTTTCTATTTCCAGATGTCACACCAAGTACCTTTCTATCCGTCTTCCTTATCACTTCTGCAGTAGTTCCCCAATCATCCAGCACCTTTTCACCACCACCGAGCCTCTGTCTGACCTCTTCTCTGAACCTCACACTACAGTCTTCCTCCTTTAGATTCCACCATCTTATTCTTCTTTCAGTCCTTACTTTCCTCCTCTTCTTCACCTCCAAAACCATCCTACAGACCACCATCCGATGCTGTCTAGCTACACTGTCCCCTGCCAACACCTTACAGTCTCCAATCTTCTTCAGGTTGCATCTCCTACATAGAACATAGTCCACCTGTGTGCACCTTCCTCCACTCATATACGTCACCCTGTGATCCTCCTTCTTCTTAAAATACGTGTTCACCACTGCCATTTCCATCCTTTTAGCAAAATCTACCACCATCTGCCCTTCCACATTCCTCTCCTTAAGACCATACCTAACATCACCTCCTCATCACCTCTGTTCCCTTCACCTACATGCCCATTATAGTCTGCCCCAATCACCAACCTCTTTAACTTCCAGCTTCACGATCATCACCCTATCAGAAACTCTCTTCACCTCCACTACACTCTTACTGTACTCTTCCTTCAGAATCCCCCTACACCATTTCTCTTTCCATCCACACCATGATAGAACAGTTTAAACACCTCCAATGTTCCTGCTCTTACTCCCTTTCCACTTGGTCTCCTGAACACACAACATATCTACCTTTCTCCTCTCCATCATATCAGCTCCCTCTCTCCCTTTACCAGTCATAGTACCAACATTTAAAGTGCTCAAAGAAGCAATTTTTGGCAAAATAATTTCTGAACATATCTTATGTTATATGAAGGTGAAAATGTTCCTGTCAGTTTTAGACGCTCAGTTCTGGAGGATTAAAGTGTGATTTGATCAATTAAACATCACAAGCAGGAAAAATCACAAGTGCACAAGATTCCTATGAAGTCCAATCACATGATCACGTCCACCTTCACAAACACTTCTGCTTCTCACAGGGTTTCATCCAGAACAGAAAACTGTGTAGAACAAAGAACACTGCTGCTGATCTTCTAGAAGCCTCTGATACTGCACCATAAACAACCCCAAATATCTGAAAGCACCTCCATCTGTCTCAGAGCTGAACACAGATCATCTGCTACAGTCCTGTATGTTTTAGTTATCATGAGTGATAAAGAGGAAGACATTTCACTCACATTTTTATGGATTTCTGTTTCTATTGGATTGTTATTTCGCACAGTTTCTGATTAGAACTGAATGATAAATGGTCATGTGACCTGATTTCATTCAAGTCATTATCAGATGCCAGAATCAGACTGTTTGCAGTGATCACACTTTCACACACAAAACTGTTCTCAATGTTTCCCAGAATTCACTTTATTCTGATAAATGTAGAAGTTTCTACACAAATCACTCTGAACTCTGAATTCTCTCAGAGTAAGAAGTGTGTTAGTGAGTGATGTTCTCCGTGTGTATTTATCTGTACAGGTCAGTGATCTTCTCTCCACACTGCAGATCTGTTCACCATATAGGTCTACTGAACCTGTACTCTTATAGATCACCTTCACTCTATCTGATACGTGTAACTCCAGCTGCAGATCTTCACCAGTTTTTCTTTCAGCTGAAGATGTTATGGCTGAGGAGAAACACAAGATTGTAAAAGTGTTATAACACATTAAAGCTGAATCAGTGAGAGTTTATAAGCTATAGAGCAGATAAAGTAAAGACACTTACGACTGATGCTGAGTTGAACATGTTCAATGTCCTCACCATCACACACACACGTGTAGATGTTCCTCTTACTGTAATCAGCTGCAGTGATGGTGAGGGTCAGATCTCCTTTCAGGAACTGATCATGAGACATTTCATATCCATCTAATGATCTGCAGGACGTCTGATCACACCAAGCCACTACATCTCTATTACTGAACAGAGTCCATTTGGCTTCACCAGAACATCTCCGTACACAAGGCAGAACTGCAGGCTGATTAAACTTCACCTGTACAGTAGTAACAGCTGATCCAGGTACTGAAAGAGAGAATCAGAATAAAATATAAATCTATACATGTAGATATAATGAACAGAAACTGATGTGCTACACATTTCAGTATAAATGCTTCCTCTAGACGTCTTTGTGTTTCTAAACTAAAACTGAGGCACATGTGACCTGTAGCATGGAGGGACATTAAACGTATCAGATGCACTGCAGTAAGAATTTTCACACTTTGAGCTCCTGAACTCTGGAGTAAATCCTGAGAAAGTAAATGAAATGAATCCTGAAACAGGTTTAATGGAGGTTTGGAGACTGTAAGAGGAACGAGCTGAGCTCCGTGTGAGCAGGGAGACTGAAATCACACTCACCTGGGATAGAGATGAAGATGAAGATGAGGGTGAATGAAAGCAGGACATGGTGAGGAACCCTGCAGAACTCCATGTCTGAGACACAGCAGCACCAGCAGCACTGCACAGGTGAGAACAGGGGAGTCACAGGAACTTCAGAACCAACAACAGCATTTAGAACACACACACACACACACACACACACACACACACACACACACACACACAGCACTATTTAACCACATCCAGAAACACAGGAACTTCAGAACCAACACCAGCATTTAGACTAGAGACAGAACACACACACACACACACACACACACACACACACACACACACACACACACAGCACTATTTAACCACATCCAGAAACACAGGAACTTCAGAACCAACAAAAGCATTTAGACTAGAGACAGAAAACACACACACACACACACACACACACACACACACACACACACACACACAGCCCTATTTAACCACATCCAGAAACACAAGAATTTTAGAACCAACATCTTTACATTTAGAGAGTTTTATTTGATAAAACTTTAGTGAACAGAGAATTTGTACTACACACACACACTGACACTACTGTTACTGATAATAATATAAAATAATACATAAGAGGTTTTTTGCTCTACAACAGAAGGAGAAGGAAAGAGGAAGTTAAAGCATGTGACGAGCAGTTAGGGGTATTCAGTGTGTGTGATTTCTTCCTAAAACCAAAAAAACTGTAAATAGTAATAAAAGAAGAAACTGTATTTCTGTACAAATAAAGAAAAAGGGAAAAATAGATCTCTTACAGAATTCTTATAGAACTCTTCCAGAACCGTTTCCTGTCAGATTTTGTACAGAAACTCTTCATGGTGAGGAGATAAAAAGTGCAGCTCGGTATGAAGAGATAAAGTGATGTGAGTTACAGGTGAAAATGTGCTGTAATGTGTGTATAATATAAATCATGAACTCACCAAAGTGTGAAGATAATAAACTTTGGCTGTTCTTCTCCTCTCCGTGATGTTTAACATCCAACTGTCTAGTTCTCCCTCTTCTCTTTTTCTTTTTACTGTACTTCTCCTTTTCCTTTAGCTTCCTTTTTTTCCTAATTGGTAGACTAAAGGTTTAAAAAAAGAAAAGATATTAGATTTAATATTTAGATATGATATTTAGATATTAGATTTACCCACCTGGATAAAAACAACACCTACATCAGAATGCTGTTCATTGCCTTTAGCTCTGTGTTCAATACAGTCCTCCCCACTGTACTGATCACTAAGCTCAGTGACTGGGTATCTGCACCTCCACTTGCAGATTCTGGACTTTCTCACCAACAGACTTTCTGAAATCCAACAGCAGGAGACATTTCCCAGTCGACATCAATGGAACTGCTGTAGAGCGAGTCTCCAGCTTTAAGTTCCCGGGAGTTCACATCTCTGAGGATTTGGTTGAGCTCTGGTTAGTAAAGCACAACAGTGCCTGTACTTCTTGATGAGTCTTAAGAAAGCTCATCTGTCCCCAGGGATTTTAACGAGTTTCTACAGCTGCATCATCGAGAGCATCCTGACCAACTCCATCACTGTATGGTACGGAGGCTTCACTGTGTGAACGTAAAGCCCTGCAAAGGCTAGTCAAAATCACTCAACACATCACTGGCACACAACTACCTGTCACTGAACACCTACACCACAGCAGATCTCTGTGTAGAGCTCACAACATCATCAAGGACTCTTCACATCCCAGTCACAAACTGTTTAACCTCTTTCCATTAAGAAGGAGATACAGGAACATATGCACCAGAACCAGGAGGTTCAGGGACGGCTTTTTTTCCATCCACCATCACCTTCACATTCACCATCACACTACTGAACTCTACACTACACCATTAGATCACTGTATAAACACTTTATAGACACTGTATATAACTGCTGTACAATTATACACAATGTACAAATTATATTTTGAATTTTTAATACCTCTTATTCTCTACACATATTCTGCCTTATAAACATCTGCACTATTTTATTTATGTGTATCTATATACAGTATACCTCACAGTATACCTGTTGTTGAACTTTGCTGGGAAGTTTTGTTTGTATCGGCGTTTAACATTTTTTACAGTTCGTTTTTTCTCTCTCATCACTTTAAAATATCAAAATATTATTTTGATCTCCTGCATCCTTCACTTTCCGTTGGCTCCGTCTCGTCTATTTTTGCTTTCGGAAAAGTGTTTTTCCCTGTTTGAGGGTTCGAAAGGACATTCCCACCAGAACTACAAACACACACTACAGTAAACACATTAAGGTATGTAATTTCTCTATTATGGCGAACATCCAGTTCACTCAGTGTGTGAAGTGTGACATGTTTAGTCAGTCTTTCTCCGTTGTTAGCGATAATTTTATCTGTGAGAAGTGTAAGCTAGTTTGCTCTTTGACGGAGAAGATCTTAGCATTAGAGGAGCGCATCCAGAGTCTAGAGAGAAGTCGTGAGTGCGAGAGCAGTCCAGGTTCTGCAGGCGAATGTCTGGATGCCCTAGGTGAAGGTAATATTCCCCCGACTCCGGCATTAGAGCCCTCGCAGCGGGGCGAATGGGTGACGACTCGGCGGCATATTTGCAAAGCCAAAGCTAACGCTAAGGCTCGCCCACAGGAGCACCATTCCTCTCCGCTTCACGTGTCCAACAGGTTTGCTCTCCTCAGTGAAGCACCCGCTGAGAAACCTGAAAGAGCTCTGGTTTTAGGAGACTCCATTCTGAGGCACGTGAAATTAGCTAGACCTTCAGGGGCACCAGTAGCACAGGTTATGTGTATACCGGGAGCCAGGGCGCCGGACATAGCAGGTCAGTTTAGATTCTTAGGAAAGCACAGGTTCTCTAAGATAGTTTTTCACACAGGAGCTAATGATATACGCCTTCGACAGTCAGAGGTTACTAAGAGTAATGTTATAGAGGTGTGTAAATTAGCGAAGGCAATGTCCGATGCAGTAACATGCTCTGGCTACATCGCCATGTCACATTGGGATGGGGCCAGAGCATGTTACTGCATCAGACATTGCCTTCGGCACTAATGAAGCCATTGGCATTAAATGAAGCGATTCCTCCTGGGTATAGTTACATACACCAACCCCGTCTAAATGGCAGAGGAGGCGGAGTCACAGCTATTTATAATAATAATCTAAATGTCACACAAAAGACTAAACACAAATGTAAAACATTTGAAGTACTTTACACCAACATAAAATATTCAGTGTCCGAAAGCAGGTCAAGCCAGTTAATTCCACTAATTATTATTTATAGACCCCCAGGGGCCCGACTCTGATTTTCTCATAGAATTCGCAGATTCCATCACAAATTTAGCTCCTTCTTTAGACAAAGCATTAATTATTGGTGACTTTAATATTCATTCTGATAATCAGGAAGACTCCTTAAGAGCAGCAGTTGTGTCCATTCTAGATTCAGTTGGAATTAATCAGAATGTTATAGGACTCACTCATAGTGGTGACACACTCTCGATTTGTTAACATTTGGATTAAAAATTAAAAACTTAGTCATAATTCCACAGTCTTAAGCTATTTTAGACCATTATCTCATCTCTTTTAAAATCTGCCTCAGTCATTGCATTACTACCTCACCACATTACCGTGTTAAGCATACTTTCACATCAGCTACGTTACACTCTAGATGATGTAGCTCCCCTTAAGAAAAAAATTATCAGAGAGAAAAAATTAGCACAGTGGAATAATGATCATACACACACCTTAAAACAGACCACTCGAAAATTTGAACGTAAATGGCGTCAAACAAAATGAACAGTATTTCAAACAGCATGGAAGGAGAGCCTCCTAAATCATAGAAAATCTCTTAGTGCTGCTGATCAGCATATTTCGCGAAGTCTAGCGATATTTTTGAGATGAAAAAAATAGTTCTTTACAGTATACCGAATGTGAGGGTCAAAAGATAGACTTGAGTCAAAGATGACTCCTAGATTTTTACATTTGGTTTGTACTTCCAGAACAGAGCCGTCTACGTTTAGGGATAATGAACCAGCTTTGCGAAGCTGGTGAGGGGTGCCAATAAGCAAGACCTCTGTCTTATCACTATTGAGGCACAAAAAGTTTTGAGACATCCATGTTTTTATCTCAGCAATACAGTGTGTTAAGAAAGAAAGGTCCAAATGTTGATTAGGCTTAAAATGAATATAAATCTGAGTATTGTCCGCATAAAAGTGATAATTTAGCCCAAGTGTTCTTAAAAGCAATCCAAGTGGATATATGTATATGCTAAAAAGTAAGGGGCCTAAGATGGAACCCTGAGGAACACCCGTACAGACAAAACCAGTTATAGACTGGTTTCCACTCATAGATACAAACTGTTGACGATCAGAGAGGTATGATCTAAACCAAGTTAAAACAATCCCAGAAATACCAAAGACATTTTCCAGACGATCGAGAAGCAGGTTGTGATTAACAGTGTCAAATGCAGCACTAAGATCTAGAAAGATCAGAATAGAGAGAGAACCAGAATCAGAGGCTAATAACAGGTCATTGGTGACCTTGACCAAGGCTGTCTCAGTACTATGAGATTTTCGAAAAATCAAATCTCCCTTTTATCTCCAAGATTGTAGAAAAGGTTGTAGCACAGCAGTTCTGCTCACATCTACTTATGAATAACATTTATGAAATGTATCAGTCAGGATTTCAGCCTCATCATAGCACAGAGACGGCGCTAGTTAAGGTGGTAAATGATCTGTTATTGGCCTCTGATCAGGGTTTTGTCTCTTTACTTGTGTTGCTCGACCTCAGTGCAGCTTTTCACACCATTGATCACACTATACTGCTTGCTAGACTTGAGAACGTTGTAGGAATAAAGGGAACAGCTCTCTCTTGGCTCAGGTCTTATTTGACTGATCGCTATCAGTTTGTTGATGTAAATGGTGAGTTCTCCACACTCTCTGAGGTAAAATTTGGTGTTCCTCAAGGATCTGTCTTAGGCCCTCTGCTTTTCTCTTTATATATGCTGCCTCTTGGTGAAATTATTCATAAACATGGTATTCACTTCCATTGCTATGCTGATGATACACAGCTGTATATTTCAGCAAAGCCAGATGAGAGAGATCAGCTTAACAATGTTGAGGAGTGTGTAAAGGAAATTAGACAGTGGATTCTTGATAACGTTCCTCTGCTCAACTCAGATAAGACAGAAGTACTTTTACTAGGACCACATGCAGCTAGAAGTAAACTTTCCAATTCTGTAGCATCTCTGGATGGTGTTTCTGTCTCAGTGTGTACAGCAGTCAAAGACCTTGGTGTGATTATTGACCCGAGTCTTTCCTTTGAGTCTCACCAGGATCGCCTTCTTTCACCTTAGAAATATTGCTAAAATTAGAAATATGATGTCATTACAGGATGCAAAAAAATAGTTAATGCTTTTGTTACTTCTAGATTAGACTACTGTAACGCTTTACTGTCTGGGTGTTGGAGTAAGTGCAGAAATAAGCTTCAGTTAGTTCAGAATGCAGCAGCAAGAGTCCTCACTAGATCTAGAAAATATGACCACATCAGCCCTGTTTTAATCATCTACACTGCTTCCAATTACATCTCACACTGATTATAAAATACTACTACTGACGTATAAAGCACTTAATGGTCTCGCACTGCAGTATCTGAGTGAACTTCTGTACCAGTATGATCCTAAGAATTTTTCTTAGGTAAAGGCTCAGATCTGGAGGGATCATGGATATAGAGTGTTTGGTGAACTGGGATATTTGGATGCTGTCGTCCCCTCACATTCACAAGTTCACTCAGGTTTGTTGACGGTGGTGTGGTGGGTCGTCTCTTATCCCAGAGATCCTCATGTCTGTATTACCTTCTGGTTCTCCCTTTTAGTTATGCTGCCATAGCAAGTTTTGCTGGAGTCCAAACTGCACAGTGACATTAACTTTCATACAACAATAAGGACACTTAATAATCCATATCCTTCTCTTCCTGTCACCCTCTTCTCTCTCTCTCTCTCTCTCTCTCTCTCTCTCTCTCTCTCTCTCTCTCTCGGTCGAGTTAAACTTGCTCCTGAGTCTCCAGTGACCACTGTTCCTGCCCCTCTCCCCTCCGTGGATTTTCCCATTTCGTCCAGGCCTGCCTCTAGGTAGTGTTCTCTCCGACTGGAGGTCACTCTGTGCAGCTTGGGACGGTTTCTCATCAAAGCCTTGGGTGGTTCCATGAAATTCCAGAGTAAGAACGGGCGCTTTAAGGATGGATTGGACCGTAGTTAATGTCAACCGTCTCCTACACTGACTCAGGAATACAGTTCGCTTCTGCTCATCATCACTGCACCCTGCAACATTGTATATCTGCTTCAAATGGACTTTCGGTGCAACCCAGATGAGGATGGATTCCCTCTAGAGTCTGGTTCCTCTCAAGGTTTCTTCCTTATGCCATCTCCGGGAGTTTTTCCTTGCCACAGTCGCCACCGGCTTGCTCATCAGGTACAAACTTATAAAGAACATATTCACTTTTAATCACCACATTATCTGTGTAAAGCTGCTTTGAGACAATGTTCATTGTTAAAAGCGCTATACAAATAAACATTAATTGAATTGAACATACTGTACATCCTGCCTAATATTTTACATTTATGTTTATATTGTTTGTGTGTGTGAGAGAGAGTGTGTGTGTGTGTATATATATATATATGTATGTAACAGACTTTATTTATTTTTGTTATGCTGTACTAATTCTGGATCAACTGGTGCTTATTGTATGTGTGTAATCCATTTTTCCCCTCGGGGCTTGCCATAGATAGGCAAGGGATATGCGCACTTGGGGGTGCTAGAGTGTCAATGACTTCTGGCTGAAGTTTATTGTCAGGGTGCGAGCGAAACAGAAGGTGGAAGCCGGAGTACAGCTCGCTCGGGTATTAATGACAAGTGTAAGGGGGAGAGATACACACACACACACACACACACACACACACACACACACACACACACACACACACACAGCCCAGGCGGAGCGCAGGAACCAGACGACATGGGACGGAACCACGCCCCCAGCGGAGGTCCAAAACGGCACGTAGCTCATCGCGGCGGCCAGGAATGGAGCGAAACCACCGGCGAAGATTGGAGCCAGGACGAAGGCCGGATATGGAGAGATGTCTCCAGAGGCGACCGGGGACTGAGAGCTGCTTGTAGCAGAGACTGGAGACAGAGAGATGTCTTCAGCGGAGGACAGGGGCCAAGCTGCACCCGCAGCGGAGCCCAGTGGCTAAGCGACCTCCACGGCAGAGACCAGAGACTGAGCGACACCCTCGGCAGCGATCAAGGGCGGATTGACGCCCCCCTGGGGAGGTCTGGCAAGGAGTGATGTCCAGCACGGAGGACCGGAGTGTAGCAACGTCCTCCCCGGAGACCCGGAACGGAGCGACGCCTTCAGCGGAAATCTGGACCGAAGGGGTGCCCACCACGGAGGACAGGAGCGGAGCTACATCCGCAGCAGAGATCGGAGACCGTGTAATGCATATGGTGGAAATCGGGAGCAGAAAAACCTCCTTGGTGGTGTCCAGAGGCCGAGCAACGCCCACGGCGGAGATGAGGAACGCCGTGACACTTTCGGCGGGTCTGTGAGCCATGACGACGCCTTCAGAGGAACTCGGAGGTGTGGCTTTGCCCGGAGAGGAGCCCAGAGGCGAGACGTCTCCTGGAGAGTGAGTTCTGATACTCTGAACTTGAAATTATCTGTAAAAATTTGTAGTGCAGATGAATATCCTTGTTCTACGTGTTGTTTGGCAATTACAGTGCATTCAGAACAGTATTCAGACCCCCTTCACTTTTTTAAATGTTATCTTCTTTCTTTATTACCACATTATCTGTGTAAAGCGGCTTTAAGACAATGTCCATTGTTAAAAGCCCTATTGAAATAAAAATAAATGTCCCCCTCCTCTTTAGTCCAGAGGACACAGCGTCTGTGATTTCCAACAAGAATGTCAAATTTGGACTCGTCTGACCATAGAACACTTTTCCACTTTAAAACAGCCAATTTTAAATGATCCTTGGCCAACAGGACACGACGGCTCTTTTGGACCATTTTCCATACCATGACGAGTGAAGGTTTGGTTGGACCAGATGACCAGTGTTGGGCAGTAACGCGTTACTTTTGACAGTAACTTATACTGTAACGCGTTACTTTTAAAAATTAAGTAACTTCATTACCGTTACCGTATGGTGCGTTACCCATTACTTTTATAAATGAATTAATTTTGGCTGAAGTGTAGCCTACAGTCTAATCTGCTTACAGCAGAGACGCATTGTAGGATTGGTGGATAAACCACTTTAAACACGAAGAAGATGCATTGTAGGATTGGTGGATTTCCCTCTGTAAACACGAAGAAGACGCACTGTGGGCGTGTCTCCGTTTATTCGGGTCTGTGCGGCAGTTATGGCGAGTCGAGTCGAGGCAAGAGCAAGACGAGTTTCTCAAAGTGGAAATAAGCTCATTATTTTACTTTAGTTGAGCATAAAGGCAAAAACTTTTAAGTCAAATGTAAGCTGTGTCTTTTTGGGTTGAAGCTTGTATCTACTGGGATAAACAGCAACTCCAATCTGTCTAAGCTTCTCTAGGACCTCCATGCCTGATGAGCTAGTAGCTAGAAGCTAACCTACATTGTTCTACATTGTTGATAGTTTTCATACTTCAGCTCTAAGAGGAACATGTTTAAGAGCTCAACACAACAGCAGAAGCCACTTTAGTTTTTGATTGTGAATCTATTATTCAGCTTGTTTTGTTATTTATTTCAGAAATGCTTGTAATATATTCAGTTTGTGCTGCTCTGAATTTTAATAAAATAGTGTTTAAAAATGACTCTGTGTTTAAGTCAGTTTTGTGTTTGTAGACCATAACACATAAAAGGGCATTAATGGGAACATTAAAGAAGGTTCTTTAAAAAAGTAACTAAAAAGTTACTTTTAACAGTAACGCGTTTGGTGAAAGTAATCAACAAAGTAACGGAGTTACTTTTTGAATGAAGTAACGAGTAATTGTAACTAGTTACTATTTTTTAGTAACGAGCACAACACTGCAGATGACATACCGGTAGAAGCGTGGAGATGTTTAGCAGAGATGCAGTGGAGTTTTTAACAAGATTGTTTAACAAGATACTGGAAGGTGAGAGGATGCCTGAGGAATGGAGAAGGAGTGTGCTGGTACGGATCTTTAAAAATAAGGGAGATGTGCAGACCTGCAGTAACTACAGGGGAATAAAGTTGATCAGTCACACCATGAAGATATGGGAAAGAGTAGTGGAAGCCAGGCTAAAGAGGAGGTGACCATCTGTGAGCAACAGTATGGTTTCATGCCACAGACACATTATTTGCTTTGAGAATGTTGATGGAGAAGTATAGAGAAGGTCAGAAGGAGTTACAGTTAGAAGAGGACATCGGGTTATGGAGAAGAATAATCTGAACAGTAGGTAAAAAATCATTTACAATATTTCTAAGGTGAAAGAAGGCGATCCTGGTGATATTATTCACGTGAGACTCAAAGGAAAGACTCGGGTCAAAAATCACTCCAAGGTGTTTGACAGCCGTACATGCTGAAACAGAAACACCATCCAGAGATGCTACAGAATCAGAAAGTTTACTTCTAGCTGCATGTGGTCCTAGTAAAAGTACTTCCGTCTAATCTGAGTTGAACAGAAGAAAGTTATTAAGCATCCACTGTCTAATGTCCTTTACACACTCCTCAACATTGTTAAGCTGATCTCTCTCATCTGGCTTTGCTGAAATATACAGCTGTGTATCATTAGCATAGCAATAGAAGCGAATCTCATGTTTATGAATAATTTTACCAAGAGGCAGCAGATATAAAAAGAAAAGCAGCGGGCCTAAGACAGAGCCTTGTGGAACATGAAACTTTACCTCAAAGAGTGTGGAGAACTCGCCATTTACATTAACAAACTGATAGCGATCAGTCAGATAAGACCTGAACCAGGAGAGAGCTGTTCCCTTTATTCCAGCAACATTCTCCAGTCCAGCAAGCAGGAGTATTTACCACCTTAACTAGCGCCGTCTCTGTGCTATGATGAGGCCGAAATCCTGACTGATACATTTCAAAAATGTTCTTCCTCAGTATATGTGAGCAGAACTGCTGTGCTACAACCTTTTCTAGAATCTTGGAGATAAAGAGGAGGTTTGATATTGGACTGTAGTTGGACAGCTGACATGGGTCACGGTCAGGTTTCTTAATTAGGGGGTTGATAACTGCAGTTTGAAGGATTTGGGTACAAAACCAGTGCTAATAGAAGAGTTTATTATTTTAGAACAGGTTCAGTTACTTCTAATAATTATCTGAGCAGTGTGAGTTATGTGGGCAGTAGAAGACTCAGCGATTGAGGTGAAATGTCCTATGCCTTGATCGAAATGAGCAAAAAGTGATTGGTTTTTGAAGGTAGTAACATTTTCAATGCACGTGTTGATATGGTCCACTGAGAGTCCAGTGTGGCCTGTGAGGCAGACATGTTCCAGTCAGTATCCTGAAACTGTTGCTGTAGAGGAGAAATGCTCCCTCTGGTCATACTTTTACTGTCTTCACAGCTGGTTTCACCCATTTGATCAGTGGTGTGTATTTCTGTAGCAGGAGCAAAGAGAGGTGATCAGACTGACCCAGATGGGGAGGGGAATGGAAATGTATACCCCAGGTATGTTTCTGTTGTCCCCTCTGGTAGAGCAGGAGACATTGTGGTGAAACTTTGGTAAAACAGATATTAGGTTGGAGTGGTTGAAGTCTCCAGCAACGATGATAGCTCCTTCGGGTTGTGCAGACTGTTGTTTGCTGATAGCTGCGTGCAGTTCCTCCATAGCTAGTTTACCGTTAGTGTCCGGTGGAATGTAGACTGCAGTCACAACAATGGCTAAGAATTATTTCGGTAAATCAAAGGGCCTGCACTTAATCATTAAATACTCTAAATGAACAGAGCAATGAATTCTAGTAACAATAGAGTCTGTGCACCATGATTTGTTAACATAAATGCACAGACCTTGTCGCTGAGCCATGATTCCATAAAAAACATGACATTACATTCCTTAATCCACATGTGTGCTGTTATCTATTCATATTCATCCATATTCATTAATTTTCTTCGCAAGAGACCATACGTTAGCAAGGAAGATGCTTGGAAAAAAGGGTAGATTAGTCTAGCCCCTAATGCTGCCTCACATCCCCCTGAGTAAATAAACTTGCAGGTAGTGGAGAAATTACTACTGAATCGCAAATCTGGAGAGCAACTGGGCCTTGCTTTGTGCACGCTGCCATCTTGGTCGGACCAAGTACCAGGATCAAGGAGCTTGTACGCAACTCATAAAATATCTCATCATCTAAGATCATCATAGATCCAACTCCTCCATACCAGAAACTTTAAACATTTAAAGAGGTTCAATGTCCAAACTCTACATGAAGTGGGATCCAAATGTGCAGCAAGGCGACACAAAAAACGTATAAGTTTGTTGTACGGTGAAGAATACTTGAATAAGTCAATCAGTATGTAACATTTTTTTACAAAGTGTGAAGCTGTAACCAGAGCATCTTCTGTCTGCTCATGTTCTGAGAGGACTGGGAAGCCCACTTTCTGCAGAATTAAAAAATTTGTTTTATGGATTTTTAGGTGAAGGTGATGAAGGTGGCTATGGTGGCGCTGTTGAGCAGTGTGACATAGCTTACTGTTGTTGTCAGGAATTTTGTGTTTGTGTCGGAGTTTACATTTTAACAGTTTCTTTTTTTCTTTCTCATCCCTGAAATAATCTCAAATTATCGTTTTGATTTCCTGCATCCAGAGTCTAGAGTGAATTAGTCCAGGTTCTGCAGGGGAAATTCTGGATGCCCTAGGTGGAGTTAGCATTCCCCTAACTCTGGCATAAGGGCCCTCTCAGCGGGGCAAGTGGGTGAGGACTCGGTGGCATAATTGTCCCACAGGATCACCATTCCTCTTCAGTTCACGTGTCCAACAGGTTTGCTCGTCTCAGTGAAGCACCCGCTGAGAAACATGAAAGAGCTCTGGTTATAGGAGACTCTATTCTGAGGCACGTGAAAATAGTGAGACTTTTAGGGGCAACAGCAGCACAGGTCATGTGTATACTGGAAGCCAGGGTGCCAGACATAGCAGGTCAGCTTAGGTTTTTAGGAAAGCACAAGTTCTATAAGATTTCACACAGGATTTTAAGAAATATGCCTTTGACAGTCAGAGGTTACTAAGAATATCATTATAGAGGTGTGTAAATTAGCAAAGGCAATGTTTAAAGCTGTAATATGCTCTGGCCCCATCCCAATGCAGCGTGGCGATGTAGCTTGCAGCAGGTTATGGTCGCTGAACTGCTGGATGTCCAAATGTGCTCCAAAAACAAAGAGGGCAACATAAATAATTTGAGCTATTTTGAGAGAAAGGCTGTTTAGCCTGTTAGGGCGGGACGGTATCCATCCAACTCGGGAAGGTGCGGCTCTCATTTCTTGTATTATAGGTCATAGTCTCAGAACAGCACCAGTTAGCCAGTGTTTGACCAGAGAAAAGGCCAGGGAGCAGAAAGACAGGCTAAACGACTGTCTGCTAGCTGCACGGAGTTGTAACTCTGAATCCACCACATGTCTCATGAGAGAAACCAAAATGTAGAAATTCTCAGAATGTCTGTTTAAGTAACCTGATTAACATTAAATTAAATAGGACTGAGCGCACAGCCAGCACCTCTGATCTAAAGATAGGATTGTTGAATATTAGATCTCTCACATCAAAAGCGCTGACTATAAACTAAATTATTATCGAACAGGAGTTTAATATAATCTGTTTGACAGAAATGTGGATTAAACCGAATAAATATGTAGCATTAAATGAAGCGAGTCCTCCTGGGAATAGTAACATAGAACAACCCCATCTAAATGGCAGAGGAGGCGGAGTCACAGCTATTTATAATAATAATCTAAGCGTCACACAAATAAATAAACACAAGTGTAAAACATTCTTTACACCAACATAAAATATATTTAGTGTCCAAAAGCAGGTCCAGTCAGTCAATTCCATTAATTAACATTTATTGACACCCAGGGGCCCGACTCTGATTTCTCATAGAATTTGCAGATTTCATCACAAATTTAGCTCCTTCTTTACACAAAGCATTAATTATTGGTGACTTTAAAATTCATTTTAAAGCAGTCAAAATAATTGACCCGAGTCTTTCCTTTGAGTCTCACGTGAATAATATCACCAGGATCTCCTTTTTCACCTTAGAAATATTGCTAAAATTCGAAATATGATGTTGTTACAGGATGCAGAAAAACTAGTAGATGTTTTTGTAACATCTAGATTAGACTACTGTAATGCTTTACTGTCTGGGTGTTGGAGTAAGTGCAGAAATAAGCTTCAGTTAGTCCAGAATGCAGCAGCAAGAGTCCTCACTAGATCTAGAAAATATGAGCACATCAGCCCTGTTTTAATCATCTACACTGCTCCCAATTACATCTCACACTGATTATAAAATACTACTACTGACGTATAAAGCACTTAACGCTCTCACGCTGCAGAATAGAAATCACGATGTGCAGAAGTCAATGATGAACACTGTGGAATTAAATTCAATTAAATTCAATTCATTTTTATTTGTATAGCGCTTTTAACAATGAACATTGTCTCAAAGCAGCTTTACATAGATAATGTGGTGATTAAACGTAAATATGTTCTTTGTAAGTATGTTTGTCCCTGATGAGCAACTGTGGCAAGGAAAAACTCCCTGAGATGGGATAAGGAAGAAACCTTGAGAGGAACCAGACCCAAGAGGGAACCCATCCTCATCTGGGTTGCACCAAATGTCCATTTGAAGCATATATACAAAGTTGCGGGGTGCAGTGATGACGATCAGAAGCAAACTGCACTCCCGAGTCAGTGCAGCAGACTGCCGACACCAACTACAGTCCAATCCGTCCTCAAAAGCACCCGTTCTACTCCGGAATTACATGGAACCACCCAAGGTGTTGATGAGATACCGTCCCAAGCTGCACAGAAGTGTGAAGATCCACGGAGGGGAGAGGGGCAGGAACAGTGGTCACTGGAGCCTCAGGAGCATGTTTAACTCGATCGAGAGAGAGAGAGAGAGAGAGAGAGAGAGAGAGAGAAGGATATGGATTATTAAGTGTTCCTATTGGTGTATGAAAGTTAATGTCACTGTGCAGTTTGCAAGACTCGCTATGGCAGCTGTTCCATAACTGTTGGAAGGCTGTTCCATAACTGTGGGGCTTTATAAGAGAAACATCTGCCCCCTGCTGTAGTCTTTATTATTTGAGGAACCAACAGATAGCCAGCACCTTTTGATCTAAGTAGGCGTGGAGGATCATCCTGGTACAGAAGTTCACTCAGATACTGCGGTGCGAGACCGTTAAGTGCTTTATACGTCAGTAGTAATATTTTATAATCAATGCGAGATTTGATTGGGAGCAGTGTAGATGATTAAAACAGGGGTGATGTGGTCGTATTTCCTAGATCTAGTGAGGACTCTTGCTGCTGCATTCTGGACTAACTGAAGCTTATTTCTGCACTTACTCGCACACCCAGACAGTAAAGCGTTACAGTAGTCCAATCTAGAAGTAACAAAAGCATGAACTAGTTTTTCTGCATCCTGTAACGACATCATATTTCTAATTTTAGCAATATTTCTAAGGTGAAAGAAGGAGATCCTGGTGATATTATTCACGTGAGACTCAAAGGAAAGACTCGGGTCAATAATCACACCAAGGTCAAGTCAAGTCAAGTCAAGTTTATTTGTATAGCGCTTTTCACAACAGACATTGTCTCAAAGCAGCTTTACACAAATCAACAGTGAAGGTGAATGGTGTGAATTTGTCCCTGATGAGCAAGCGTGGCGACTGTGGCAAGGAAAAACTCCCTTAGATGTTATGAGGAAGAAACCTTGAGAGGAACCAGACTCAAAAGGGAAACCCATCCTCATTTGGGTGACATCAAGAGTTTGATCATAAATCTTTCAACAATACAGAACACTGGAGAGTGAGAACTAACATGACACTGGAGTATAAGATTATAAGTGATGTTCTTTCTGCAGTCTTATACAGTCTATATGGTTAGTAGCTCCGAGTTTTATGAGCTCAGCATTTGTGATCACCACAGATCCAGCATCAGCTTCTCCATGCCAGAGCCTTTAACACTCCAGGAGGTCCAATGCCAAACTCCACACATGTAGCGGGATCCAAATGGCACTGGTACGTCTCTAGATGGTTCGGGATGTTTGTGAGTTCGGCATCTACTTCTTCAAAGGTCCGTAATCATCACGAGGTGGGAGGTGACTGGAGCTGGAGAACCTCAGGGTGTCTCGGGATGGGGAGAGAAAGAGAAGCAGTGGAGAGAATTAGCGTAGCTGCTGTTCATGATATTAACAGCACAAGTTGATAATGTGCATGTGATCAGATGTTCTGGAGCACAAGGTTATGATGTGATGTGTGTTATGTGTAGGCTTGCTAAAAGATATGTTTTTAATCTACACTTAAACTGGGTGAGTGTGTCTGAGCCCCGAACACCGTCAGGAAGACTATTCCAGAGTTTAGGAGCTAAATGTGAAAAAGCTCTACCACCTTTAGTGGACTTTGCTATTCTAGGAACTACTAGAAGCCCAGAGTTTTGAGATCTCAGGGAGCGTGGCGGATTGTAGCGAGTTAAAAGACTGGATAGATATATGGAGCCAAACCATTTAGTGCTTTATAAGTGAGAAGTAATAGTTTGTAGTCTATTCGAAACTTAACAGGAAGCCAATGTAGGGACGATAAGATCGGGGTTATGTGATCATATTTTCTTGCCCTTGTAAGAACTCTGGCTGCTGCATTCTGGACTAACTGAAGCTTGTTTATTAATGATGCAGGACATCCACCTAGTAACGCATTACAGTAGTCTATTCTGGAGGTCATGAACGCATGGACGAGCTTTTCTGCATCGGATATGGACAACATATTTCTTAGCTTAGAAATATTTCTAAGGTGAAAGAAGGCTGTTTTAGTAACTTGATTGATATGATTTTGAAAGACAAGTCGCTGTCTAAAATAACCCCAGGTCTTTTACTGTTGAACTAGTGGTTACAGAACATCCGTCTAAATGCAGGTTGAGATGCTGGAGCTTCTGTATACTAGTTTTTGGCTGATGAGCAAAATCTCAGTCTTATCAGAATTTAAAAGTAGAAAGTTATGGGTCATCCAATCTCTTATTTCCTTAACACACTCAGTTATCCGGTTAATTGAGCTGTATCGCCTGGTTTAGATGAATATATAGCTGAGTATCATCAGCATAACAATGGAAGCTAATTCCATGCCTTCTAATAATATTTCCTAACGGAAGCATGTATATTGTGAAGAGCAGGGGTCCTAGAACTGAACCTTGCGGCACGCCATAATTTACTTGCATTAGCCTGGATAGCTCTCCATTTAAATCTACGAAATGGTAACGATCGGACAGGTAGGATTTAAACCAGCTTAATGCCTGTCCCTGAATGCCGATGTAATTCTGTAAGCGATCTAGGAGAAGATCATGGTCTGTAGTGTCGAACGCAGCACTAAGATCAAGTAAAACCAACAGCGAGATGAAGCCTTGGTCTGAAGCTAAAAACAGGTCATTAGTTATTTAACTAGAGCAGTTTCTGTGCTATGATGGGCCTAAAACCTGACTGAAATTCTTCAAAGATATTGTTCTCTTGCAGGTAGGAACAGAACTGGGCAGCGACAATCTTTTCTAAAATCTTAGACATAAATGGGAGATTTGAAATGGGTCTGTTATTCGATAACGTGTTTGGATCCAGATTAGGTTTTTTAATGAGGGGCTTAATAACTGCTAACTTGAGGGATTTAGGGACATGTCCTAACGATAGTGAAGAGTTAATAATATTTAGAAGAGACTCACCAGTTGTATATAACACTTCCTTCAGTAATTTAGTTGGAATTGGATCTAACTGACATGTTGTCGATTTAGCTTTGGCAATAACATTATACAGCTCTTCCTGTCCTATACATGTAAAACAGTGAAGTTGTGGAGTTGAAGGTAACACTGTCTCAGGAGATGCTGTCAGAGGTTGAACTGCCACAATTGTTTTTCTAATGTTATCTATTTTTTCAGTGAAGAAAATCATAAAGTCCTCACTACTAAACTGTGATGGAACACAATTTTCAGAGCCCTGATTTGTAGTTAGTTTAGCTACTGTACTGAAAAGGAACCTGGGATTGTTTTTGTTGTTTTCTATAAGTTTGCTCAGGTGTTCAGCTCTAGCAGCTTTTAGCGCCTGTCTGTAGCTGAGCATACTGTCTTTATACGCGATTCTAAATACCTCCAATTTAGTTTTCCTCCATTTTCTCTCCAGATTACGTGCTGTTCTCTTGAGGGCATGCGTATGACTATTATACCAAGGTGCAGGTGCTTGTTCTCTAACCTTTTTTAACCGGATGGGGGCAACGGTGTCTAATGTGCTAGTGAGGATAAGGTCTATGTTGTTAGTTATCTCATCAAGATTATTGGTAGTTATGGGTTTAGTGAGAAATTGAGATAAATCAGGCAGGTTATTTATGAATCTGTTCTTAGTGGTTGGAACAATAGTCCTACCAAGTCGATAACGTGGTGCAACACGGCTAATCTGCTCTACCGGTAGTGTGTACAGTATGAGGTAATGGTCTGTGATGTCATCACTCTGAGGTAAAATATCTATATCAGTGACGTCTGCTCCGTGGGATATTATTAAGTCTAATGTGTGGTTAAAGCGATGAGTTGGTCCGGTGACGTTTTGTTTAACCCCAAAAGAGTTTAATAAGTCGACAAATGATAATCCTAGAGCATCGTTTACATCATCTACATGAATATTAAAATCTCCTACAAGCAGCACTTTATCAAAATCGATCAAGAGATCTGAAAGAAAACAAGCAAACTCTTGAAGAAAATCAGCGTAGGGCCCTGGGGGTCTGTACACGGTGACCAGAGCGAGTTTTCTATGTCTGTCTGAAAATACAACTTTAAGAACGAGCACTTCAAATGATTTAAAACTGAATCCTAACATCTGACTAACATTAAGAGAGGCAGTATAAATGGTTCCTACACCCCCCCCACGACCAGTCTGACGCGGCTCATGCTTATAAACATATCCTGACGGTGTCGACTCGTTTAGACCCATATAATCACCTGCTTTAATCCAGGTCTCAGTGAGACAGAGTGCTGAGAGATTATTCTCTGTGATCATCTCATTTATAATCAGCGCTTTGGGTGCAAGTGATCTAATGTTTAAAAGACCAAACTTTAAAACTTTTTGGTGATTGTTTATCTGGCATTTTTCAGTTTTAACTTCAATGAGATTATTTCTGGATCTTGTGTATTTAATTCTTGGTTTTGCTACACGAGGAATAGATACGGTTTCTATAAACTGGGCTGTGTGTGAACTTGTAACTATTCGGTCTGTTGTATGCGTGTTCTCATTGTCGTAAATTTCCTGATGTCTTACCAGTCAGATGGTGTGAAGTATCCTAGAGATGTTATCTGATAGCACTGCTGCTCCAACTCTGCTGGGGTGCAGGCCATCAGGGCGGAAGAACCTAGGACGCTCCCAGAAACAGTTCCAGTTATTAACAAAGAGAAGTTTATGTTCTCGACACCATGACTGTAACCATTCATTTAGAGCTAAAAGTCTACTAAACTTCTCAGCCCCTCGCTG